>WYDI02007458.1:0-14857 GCA_009867235.2 Psittacus erithacus | reverse complement strand
AAAATTAAAACATCAGAGTAGCATTACAGGAAGTTATTTTTCCTGATTTAAACTGCATAATGCTATGATTTACAGAACTAGTGTGATGTATGAAGGAAATTGTGCCCTGGATGGAAGGCAACACAGATAACAAGGATTCGTCATTAAACCAATGGGAACCATAACTGTAGATTATGTGGGAAACCTTAACTAATTTTGTCAACATCACTGAATGTAAATCATCCTCAGATAAGAGATGTTTAAAAGTCATTTATCCTTTCCATCCAGTGTATTATCCTCGTAATAGCAATAACCCATCACCTAAGATTACTGCAAGTAATGGCAGAAAATGGTGTTATTTTGCATAATGATGTGTAAGGGAGTTTGCAGGATGTTGTTAGTGTATTTTTTGGTGCTTCACTTACACCACTGCCCGTTAGCACAGGAATTCAGACATGATGGCTAGGTTCATGGAAATCTGATGATATATGAAATTAGCATAGATTACAAGGTGCCTCTCACCGGGATGCCTGTGATCTAGTTTTGGTAAAGCAGAAAGGCAAGAACCTACAGCACTCATGATTATCAACATTACTTTAGTGACAGGACAAGAGGTAACAGGATTATACTTCAACAGAGAAGTTCAGATTAGATATAAAGATGAAGTTCTTTCAGGTTGTGCGACACTGGAACAAGTTGCTGAAAATGCTCCATCCCTGGCTGTATTCAAGGCCAGGTTGGACAGAGCCTTGGGCAAAATGGTCTAGTGTGAGGCGCCCTGCCCGTGGCAGGGGTGTTGGAACTAGACGATCTTAAGGTCCTTTCCAACCATTCTATGATTCTATGATTTAGTGCTTAATAATAGGATTGGTAAAACATACAACAGCAATTTCTATCAATTGCAGTTGTGTCACTGGACAGTTAATAGGGTTGGGTGTGGGAAATTACTTCCATGCCTTTCTCACTGAGAAACATTTTTTCTCTTTGTGGTCTTAATACCCTGGATCTTCCTAATGCTGTTTGTCTGCCTTCTTTTGTACCAGACCTTTAAAATGTTCTTACTTTGTCCTCATTTAATTAGCACGCTGTCCTCTAATGAAAGTATTTTATGTTTAAATGCGTATGTCTTCTGGAAATACAAAAGTTTATTCGTGTGCAGATACATACCATATGTTTATGTGTAAAGAACATGGACACAGTTTTTGAACTGAAATTTTGATAACATGTTGAGGTGAATAATGAATACATTTTATTTTATTCTTTTTGTCAGATGCATATGAAGATGGTGTATATCTGCTAACATCATTTACTGCTAATCAGGTAAGTAATATTAAGCTCAAATTTTTTTAATGATCAGTTTAGGTGATTACTATTATATTTTTATCTTTGAGCATTTTAATTTGGAACTTCATAACGTGTTAATATCTCACCCTAACATCAACTTGTACTCACAATGGAATAGACCACATGTAATATGATTAAACTGCATTAAAAACATCTTTAAGAATGATTCTGAAGTTATCAATTATCGTGTATTGTTAAACCAAGTGTACATTTATGGCATTGTAATTTCTGATATAGTTCTGAAAGTGCAAGTTTATTTCATAGATTAGTTCTATACAGTGAAAGCGCGTATCAGTGCTGAATCTCTGGAACATGCAGAGGGGTCAGAACAGCTATGCCAGGAAAACCAGCACTTGCCAGTGAGTAGGAAGCTGGAGGTAGCAGTCAGCAGGCTTTAAGGTCAAAAGGGTTTGACCCTGGCTTACAGCTGCAGAGAAATACCACTGCCCAGCAAAGAATTTGGTTTTCTTCTCAAGAACGGGCACGTAAAATTGTTCCCAATCCATTTTGCAAGTTCAGGGCCTTTGCTGTTCTCTACCTTGTTGTTCAGCTATGCTGCTGTTCCCAAAAGAAGGAAATGTTCATAGGGTCACAAGGAGGGCACCTCCGTTAGTAGAGCACCACAGAATGTAATTTATTGTGTGCAATCTTAGTTCTGGGGAGAAGCAACGGAATACACAGTCATTGGCAACTACAAAAGAAATCGCTCTCTAAAATGGCAAAGAGAGGGGAACAAGACCTTTCCCATTAATGAGTTCTACTCACGCGCTCTCATTGATGACAAAGCCAAGATGTGTATGTGGTTATGAGCTGTAAATCTGTTCTCCAGTTCTCCAAGCATCCTAGGATGTGTACATTGAGCCCATTCTATAAAAACAGCTCAGTATCCTGTAGGAGGTGGTGTTTTTTTGCTGCTGTAGCCACACTGCTCTACAAAGCCTGCAACAAAGAGCCTCAAGGAAGACTGGAGAAAGTGGTTTAGTGCCAGCACAGCTTTGCACAGTGTTGGTGTGGATCACTGCCTCAGTTCAGCATCGCTTGTTCTCTTTATTCTTAAACACAAGAAAATCTGGCATCCATTCCTGGGTAACGGACTCAGTGAATGGGAGTGCTCATTTTAAGTACTGGCTTTTCTAGGATGTTGTGTTTCAGTTTTTATCATAACCAGTTGAATATCTGGAATTAAATTAGACTGTAATTATAACAACTTCTGGTTTAAAAGAAATGCTTTTCTATTGTAATAGAAAACACTCTTTATTTCATTAGTTTCCCAGAGTGGCAAAATGTCTTCTAATTTTCTTTCTTCGAATTTAATTCTGTCTTTGTCAAATAACTGGATGTTAATTGCTAAGGAAAAGAAGTTTGTTTTGCTAATATTCAGTATTTGCAGTTGCAAGGAGATTATAAAATAAATTCACCTTTTCCTGCTCCTAAGAGAAGCTGGTAAGGAAAAGCCAATGAAAGAGGCCTTGAATCAACCAACAATGAAAAATACTCGCACTAAAAGCAATATCCTCTAAGCACTAAATATGCAGAATTGTATCACAGCACATCTGCATGGGCTCACACTTGTGCTGTGAACCAGCAGGCACCCCTCTGGGCTGCTCAACACAGCATTTGCTCTCTGGAGACCTACCGCACCTTGGGTACATCCCAAAGAAATCATGCGCCCATAACCTACCTGAAACCACAGCCACTGAAATATGAGAGGACCTGCAAGGGCTGAGGGAGGTGATGGAGGGGTGGAGGAGCTGTTATGGGAGGGCATAATGCAGCAAGAGCAAGAGCCTGAATCAGTCTCACAGAAGCTACGGAAACAGTGGCAATTAAAGACACAGCAGAGGCCAGGATCTAGCCAAATTAACAATGTGAAGAAAACAGAAGCCTTCAACATTTGGAAAATAAGTAACAACATATTAGTATTAAAAAAAAAAAAAAAAAAGGCAAAAGAGGACAAGTGAAAAGTTCAAGCAGATGCGTACCAGCCCAATGTCAATCTCCAGTCTTTTTTTTTTTTCTTTTCCTTCCAGAATGTTTTAGATATTACAGTTTTGCATCATGGTTACTCCGATCCAAACAACCTGATGTTTACTGAAATTAAAGTCCTAGGGGTGCCGTTCAACGTTACACAGGTGACCATACTGCAGAATGGTGGGATAATCGCATCATCTCATGCCGTGGACTACAATGGCACCAAGCAGGTGAGGTGCCATTTGCAGGGTAATGCCACTTTCATGGCTGCGTATGTGCTCTTAAAACTTTAGAGATCAAGTTCTCAGCTGTAATACCATATTTAAAATGCATTTAACAAGATGCATCAGGTGATGATTATACCATACACTGTTTATTATAACATACACTGATTATACCATACAGTACCTATTGTGCAGAGCTTTTCAGCACAGCAATTAGTTAGGAACTCAAACTGCTTCTAACAGTGGAAAGTGGTGGATTTTAGGTTGCGCTTTATTTCCACTCTTCCCAATAGCTTACTTGCAACCTGTGAGATTTGAAGAAGGGAAAAGCAACTACAAGTATTTGCATCGCCTCAACATGACCCCATTGTTGTTAGTCTTGTCTGACAGCATTTTCATTTCCCAGCCCTGTTTGCCTAGAATCATTCCCTATTCTTTCATATCACATCTTGGCTGTAGGCATTGCAGTGCAGGGTTCTTTCTTACATTCAAGTCAAATCCCATTTCTAAAGTTATCGGCACACTTTCTATCAACTTCAGAGTCCTGGGACTTCCATGTGCATGGGTGATACCGGCCCATAGCATTTCCCCCTCCCACCTCCCTGGACAATAAAGTCAGGCACTAATAAAGCAGCTGAAACAAATATGTATAACTATATTGCTATTTGAGATGGTGCTTCTGTGGACCATCCTTCAGATATGAACAGAACGGATGAGGCATTCAGTCTTGACAGTTTTCTTACAGAGGGAGTCTGCCTGAACTCTTCTATTGCTGGGATCTCACTACCTTTCCTTTGAAATTCAGTATTCTGTTAAGTCTTAGCTTTTTCCTTTTCACAGAAAGCTGGAACTATGTGAGTTTTGTACATAAGCAAAAATATGAGTTAAAAATGTAAAATCAAATGAAAATGCTTCATTCTGTTGCTGGCTTTTGGATGGAAAAAAAGGGGGAATTCATATGCCCAGTTAAATTACAGGATGTTCCAAGTTTTGCTGCCTCTTTAAAATTTCTTTTAGAAAAAAAAACAAACAGGAAAATCAACTCTAAAAGGGCCCCTGAATCAAGGGAATGGATCAGAGCCTCACCATCAGAAATCCAGAAATCTATGCTGGTTAAACTCTGTTTATAGTGATACAAACACAAAAGCAAATGAAGAGGCATAAATTCTTCTTACCTAAACCAAGAAGCCACTATTTCTGATGAATATAGAAAATAAAAAAAAGTGAATCTTCAGGGCAGAATTGCTGATTGCTCATTTTGTCTGTTTTATTCACAGCTCCTGAAAATCACAAACCTTCAACTTGAATTAGGCAAAAGCTACACCGTGCAATGGAGCTAAAATGCCTGCAAAATAACATCATCCATACCGCTGAATCTTCTCACTATTTTAGAACTATCTTTCAATTTTCCCACTTTCATACTGCATCTGTATCATCTAAGAATACTTTTTATTATAAAAACATGCTAGTTACAGTTAGTTCATGTCCATGTATTATGGATAGAAAGCAGCCACATTTCAGTATTGTTGAAGGCCAACTACAAGGGCTCCTTGCAGTGCAAAAATCTGTAATTTAAACAGCATGGCACTTCTGTATAACTTCATCTTTCAAAACTGAGAACTGAACGTAAACCTCCATGTTTTCTCAGAATAGAATTTCTGGCTAACCTCATGCATGCCAAATCTGTGTTTTGTAAAAAAAAAAAGATGCAGTTGTGTTAGCTGCACGGATTTGGGGCCATAATTCTGCATATATTTAATTCATCTTAATTTTAATTCTGGCTATGTAAGTCACTACTACAGAGAAGTATTTAAGGCCAGATAAAACACATGTTTTCAGATTACTGGTTTAGCATGAAATGATGTTTCATTTTGTTGATCTATAAAATACTAAGATACTTGCAGAAGTCACAGGGTTTCTTTTTTGCGGGGGTGTCAACAGGGCTTTTGTATGACTTTAGCCAGACATTTGTGTTCCCCAGTGTTTTGATCTGAACATGTAAGATTAAACTTGAAGTTTCAAGGTTAACTAATAAATGCTGGTCTCTGAGTGTTCATTTAGCTGAAGGAAATGCTGTTGTATGTTTACTATAATAGTAATTCATATTAAAGACTCTTTGTATCCCAAGAGTGCAACATGTGATTTAAACAGATTGATAAAGAATGTTTACAATTAAATTTGATGGGAATAAACTGCTGTCAAAGGTAATAGTAAACTCTAGTGACTGTGCTTAAGATTCATTTAAAGGATTTCCCTCTGCTTTGAAATTTTGTGGTAAAACAGCTGAGTAGCAAACATCTCATAGTTGGATCAATGTAATTAATTTATTGAATTTATTGAAACTGAATTTATCGAAGCTGCCCCATAAAATAATAATGAAATTGGCAATCCAGAAAAAATGATCATTTAAGTTACCATTTTGACAAATATTTTTGTCTGAAGGAGCATACTACACTGTATCTCTGGAGCTAGTGGTGAACAGCTACTGAAGTAAACTAATGCAATGACACATCTCATCACCACAGACAGGGGAACTGCAGGTTACTGACCCTTCAACCTATTCCCTCTCATGTCACCTCCTACCACTTTGCATCCACCCGACTTACTTTCAGAATTTTTCTCATTAGATTTATTCAGGGAACCTCATTGTTCTGTTTTCTTGGCTTTGAGAGGCTCAGCACCTCAGCTGAGCTGTCTACGCTTCTGCCACAGCGTGTGGCTTTTAACAAGTCTTCAGAATAATAATTCATGAGGAACTCACACCGGCTGAGAAATCACAGCTTCAGACATAGGCTGGCCACTTTAGGGAGTGCTCCCCAGCATGTCTCTTCCCTCCTGCAGATTTTACAAGCATGGGCAGTCCAGCAGATCCTGGTCCCCACCACTCACTTCTGGAATGTCTGTGCAGCAGCACTGTCCTTCTCTGAAGATCACAGAAGCAGAACACTGAACTTGGGAACATTTCAATGCAGGTTGGTAGTAGCCCTTCAGGTAATGCTTCTCTTTGGGTCTGATACCTACATGTGTTGGAAAACATCTCCTGCTGCATGACATCCCATGAAAGTCCACAAGCCATGCTGAGTAGTGGGCAGTTTTCAACAGAAGGAAGTGAGCAGCAACAAGCATACTACGTGTGTACAGGATGGGACGACTCCGTCAGTAGTCTGACTTTCTAGCAGTTAAAAAAATTGCTCACAAAATAGCATAACACCACCAGAGGTTGACACAATCCTGCTGCCCACTGCAGCAGAAGATTCTCACTGAAGGCACAATACCTTCCCTGAAAGCCATGAAGTTTGCTTTCAATATCCTTTTTCAGAACTTTATTGGCTGCTTCCCTGGCCAAAATAAATTCAAAGAAAACAATATTTGCAAAAAGTCATACATTTGTTTGGTATATTAAAGTTTCAGCTAACTTTTCACTAGTATTAAGATACCAGTTCAACCTTATGAATAGTACATTGTTGTGGGCTTGCCCCATAAGGCAGCAAGAAAGTGTTACAGACCCAACAGATTGCTGAAAATGAGGAGAGTGTATTGAAAACACTGCTTGACATTCATCCTGCTCTGAAACCAGTACTGACCACAGCCAGAGGCAGGCATCACTAGATACAGCTTTTTGCACTGAGCCAACATCCATTTGTTTGGATGGATGGACAAAAGGAAAGCTCACTTCATAATGAGAAACTCTGCCTTTTTAATTCCTGAACAAAATGAAAGTTTAAGCCTGACCACTTTCAGCAGGGTTCTTCATGTCATACGTAAGCTGAAATTGGCCTTTTGAGACAGACACATGGATATACTGTCAGTGTGTGTGTATACATACATACATATGTATATATATGAGCATTTTATAAACATATATTGACATGTGTATATATATGCACGCATACATATGTATACAGAAATGTGTGTGTACACACCTATTTACCCATAATATATATATACACATGAACATAATATATGCATATATGCATATACATGTGCACATATAACTACATGCATTTTATTTCACCATGTGTACATGGAGCTCCCCTTTACAGAGACTTTTTAAAAAGTTAATAATGTTCAGGTTTCCGGGAAACTACCCCAGAGAACAGGCAGCTGCAAACAGGACTTTTCAAGTACACTTTTGTTTCTTCAAGAAATGTTAGAGTTTCAAGTAGCTCATCCCACAGCTGACCCAAACCTCATGGGAATCAGTGAGTTTCTGTCTGTGGGCTCTGGATCAACTCCTGACAGGTCTGCTTTTAAAACCTGTATCTCCCACCCCTGGCATGGGAGAAGCTTAATTTACCAGAGCAAAAATGGTCTTCATAAGCAGTGTTGCAGACCAAAAGCACAGCCTGGAGATTAAATCAAGGTCAAGTAACAGGTTAATGAACTTCGTAAAACTGTCTCACCTAGCCATGTAATTAGAAGTTTTAATTAAAAAAGAACTTGGCATTCTAGGTGCTTGAACCTTGGCATGCAAAGGCTTGGAAAATAGAAATGTATGGCAATTTCACTTAAAGACTAATGGTGGTTGCATAGATCCTTCCAGCTTTGGCTAACATACTTCAGCAAGGTAAAGAAACACGTTATGGCTATAAAAGAGCAGCAGATACAGAAAACATGTCCGAAGAATCCCTCTGTAGATGACAGCTTTTCAGGTACTGGAGGATAATCCCACCTGTTTTAAGGAATATATGTTTCTTTAGCCACATAAGGAATGGTTAATGCTGCAGTTACTTATTGCTGCAGCAGTGAAGGTGCTGCACAAGCTGAGCTGTGCTCCAGCTCCCCAGGCTAGCCTGAGTGCAGGGCCACTGGCCAGACAGCAACAGGACAGCTGGAGGCCAGGTCCATAACTCCATCATAAATTGCAAGGAAAACACACTTCCAATGACAGGCAGCATGACCTCCAGTACCTCGTAGCATAGAAGTACTTCATAGCTGATTATTATTAATTCATCAACCAGCTAGCAAACACAGCAGTTAGCCTTGTGCACAGAGCCCACACAGCTGACCCAAAGGAGAACACGCTCTGACAAAATATGGCATTTTGGATTGATAGGCCAAGGTGGATTTTTTTGGTGAATTCCTACCTGGCCTCTGCGGCCACTGCTAGGAAAGCTCTGCTTTTGGTCATAAAAAGAGAGAAATCAAAAAAGATATAAAACTGCTTTTTCATTTCATTCCTTTTCACAAATAGTGAGTATATCAGACCTCTCTGCAGCCTTCGGCATCATTTAGTAGTGGCTATAGCAATGTCATATTCAGATTTAATTACCTTTCTCATGCTTGATAAGTGGAAGGACCCAAGAATCCTTCAATACTACACCCACCTGCAGCACAAGCCTGCCTGCAAATAGCTAGAAGCTTGCTTTCTACCAACCACGATGTGATGAGCACTATCGAGGTACAGTTCTCTAAATTACAGCCCTGCCAGATGCATAGCTGGAAGACATTTCCAGAGAATTGTCCTGTAATAATCAGAGGGTGACTTACCTTGAACAGATTATGACTCAAAACCTATGGAAACAGTAATGACATACCAGAGTTTCCAGGATGTTTTTGAGTTGGAATCCAGGCCCCCAGGCCACAGGATTAGTTCCTGCAGTATCACATCTGGTACGACTGCTACTTAGGAAGATGATGGAAACCACAGTTTTCAGCAATATTGTTACAGCCTATTCTACAGAAATAGTGAGGTTTATAAATATTTCTGGTTCTCACAAACTAAAAAATATCCGGAATGCTTGTATTCCTTGCGTTTTAGAAGATGCCAAGTTGAGTAGCTCCAGAAAGGACGCCTTCAACACTAGAGCGAGGGGAAACACAGCGTCCAGGAGTCCCAATTCTGAGCAGTGAGAGCCACAGAGGGAGCCTCAAGTTCTCGACAGGTCTTGCCCAGGAGCCCGTAGCTCAGCCTGGAGAAGAGAAGGCTGCGTAGAGACCTCATAGCATCCTTCCCTTCTGAAGGGGGCCTATAAGGATGCTGGGGAGGGACACTTTCTTTATTAGGGACTGTAGTAAGAGGACAAGGGGTAAAGGGTTCAAACTTAAACAGGGGAAGTTCAGGTTAGATATAAGGAAGTAGTTCTTTACTGTGAGGGTGGTGAGGCACTGGAACGGGTTGTCCAAGGGAGTTGTGAATGCTCCATCCCTGGCAGTGTTCAAGGCCACGCTGGATGGAGTCTTGGGGGATGTACCTGCTCAGGGCAGGGGGTTGGAACTAGATGATCTTAAGGTCCTTTTCAACCCTAACTATCCTATGATTCTATGCTGTTGTGTGATTATCCTTCCTCATGTCTCATGTTGTGGCTGAAGGGTATTAGCAGCAAGCTGCTCAATACAATATCACCTTTCTTAGCTTAGATCTTCCTCCCTGAAACTGTTGCAATTTGAAAGCAGCTCTTTCACTGCTAAAAGGAAGCGCCCACTTAAAGGAAAACTGCCACTAATTGGTGTGGGAAGGAAATCACAGAATTAGCTCACATTTGGCTTCAGTGTGACTCCAAAGGATTTCCAAATGATGCACTTACTTACTTATGCTGAAGGACTTCTCTTGGGTACGACATATACGAGTGAGTGGATGGGCTGCCTGGGGGTGGAGTACCTCTGTTGAACAGGAGCAGACACCACTGTGCTAAAGAGACATTGATGGCCCTGAAATTACTATTCTGCTAATGTAAAAGATAAAACTGTGTCACACTTGGCTATGCCTGTTCTGATGAAGCGGCCACACACGCACAGTTAATTGGATTTTTCCTCAGAGCCTGGAAGAAGCAGCTGGATGGCAACATCTGGCAAGGCAGTGGGAGTGTGGTCTGGCTTGCAAAACATGAGTGGGATTTCACTGTTCAGAAAAGCACAGGCAGGGTGTGAGGTTTACAAATGTTTTCTCTGCTGTGGCACACGGAGCGCACCTCTATGTCCCTGCTGGGATGAGTTCTTTCTTCCTTCCTTACATTGTATTTATCTCAAGGTGGTGAGTAAACTAAGATGGCTGCATGTTTTAAAGCTTGTCCCAACACCAGTGACAGGCACAAACATTTTAGTTCTACTTTATAAAAAATGCAAGGGTCTTTTGTACTATCAGATGATGAACTTTTGTTGTATATACATATTTTTTTTTATTTTTTTTTAGCTAATATAGGAAATTTTGATAAGAATTTGCACCAGTACTGAAAAGTTTGTATACTCCCCTTTACATTTGCTGAAAATGCCGATCTTACATTGTTCTGAGGATTGTAAGTCAAGCTTGATGGTGATTTCACTGCTATTAGTAACATGAATACTGCAATATGAATTTTTTGAATGACAATAAATCGAAATGGAAATATTAAAAATTAATTCAATGTGATATAACACTTCAAATTATCCTATGTGGGAAGGTTAAGTGTTTAAATATGCATTTGGTATATGCTACATACATATAATACTTAAGTGAATGTATGTGTGTGTACACTTAGACAATAAGTATATTCTTTACATTATTAATCTTAAAGTCTATTATGATGTAAAATAAGTGGGGTTTATTTATTATATTATTCTCAGTCATTTCACATTAATGTTTAATGCACATAAGCCACTATGCACATTATAATAATTATGCAATAAGCAATTAAGAAATGCTCTCTGACCGGTGGTTGCCTTTTAATAATCTCACAAGACCCTTCAGGTGGATATAGTGCACCATTTACTCCCACTGCTATAAACCCTATATTCAGGGTCAGGTTGCAGAGCAGCTAATATTAATATATTCCAGATATTTTTAAAAATTGAAGCAATTTGCACTGAGCACTCATTGCAGAAAAGGCAAATAAAAGTGACATTCAAGTGGGATGGCAAAAAAGTATTTGTTAAAAGCATTATTTGCCATATATTGCCTCTTAAAAATACCACTGGGAAGGAGCAAAGAATCTGGTCCAGATGACTCCCTCCAGGACCACGGCATGCAAAGAACTGAGCTGGAAGATCTGCTACATAATATTGGGAGTATTCAACCTCTATCTAGATCTGAATATCCAAATACAGCTACAGGAGATGGAATTAAAGCCGTTGTGCAGAGGATGCTGTGCCTTGTATTGATTGTAATGTCTGAAATGAAGCCAGCAAATGGAAATTTGAGATGCAGTTGGGTTTTTTCTTTAGTTCAACCTTTTTGCTTCACTAATAAATTTAATTCTACTGGTTATTGTTTTTAACAGATTATAAGAAAATAAACAGCATTTCTCAACAGAATTTATACTTCCAGACACAAATCTAATAAATGTTATCTTTAATGATACCTTCTGTCGCCTCTGAGAAGACTGCACAGCTCAGTACATTCATTTAAAGGAACAACTGCAAAATCTGTTTCCTGCTCTCTGCTGATTCCTATTTGATCTACGCAATTCCTCACACCATCCTGACACCTGTATTTGTACTGGGATGTTTGGATTAGAACAGATAGAAAAAATAAATCTGACCTGGTTGGAAACACGATTGGGTTTGCTGTTTAACTGTGACACTGTTATCACTGCGTTGGGACTCGGGCACTCCACTCACTCCCTTCCCATGCTGGGGAGGGGCAATGCCAAGAAGGGACTTGACTTGGCTAGCATTCACCACCCCAGATGCTGCCAAAGGGTAAAGCTAATGGAGGCCTATAAAGGGAAAGGTTTTCTTCCCGTGTTAATACCACTAAAAAATATCTCCTTAGGTAATACATTATAACAATATTTGCAAATCCTAGAAGAAATACTAAAATGATCCTCTAGGAGAAAAAGATTAAAATGATTCTTTAGCAACTCACAGTGAGTTCAGAAACTGTCCTTAGTTCAGGACATTTTTTTGCCTTTTCCTGTGCCTTTATCTCTGTGGCATTGGAAAGAACACATACCTTTTCTGCCTCTCATCTTAAGATGTCTTTTGGTTGTTGGTTTTGGACAGCAGCAGACTGAGTCCTCCACAGTCACAAATCAGGGATGCAGAGCTGGGTATTCTTCCGTAGCCTGCTGCTAATTCACTCTTTTGAAAAAGGAGAGCATCCACAGTCTACTCTCACCAGAGAACCTTTGCTGGCATACAACAGGAGAGCTTTCCTCTCTTCCTCCTGTGCTGCATCATCCCACTAACTCTTCTTTCCAGTTCACAGGGGTCCCTGGCATCCCAGCTCTCACCCTCATCCTCCTCGGCTGCCGGGTCCCTGCAGAGACTGAGGGAGTGCCACCGGCTGAACAGATCCCTTGTGTGGGGGCACACTGGGCAGCTCCATCCCAGGGCTGGCAGAAGCCCTGATCAGCATTCAATGTCTAAACCACAGCCAAACACTTTCTTACAGCAGGGCATCAAAGGTTTTTCTGATGTTTCAAAATTATATATTCCCACATATTAAATAATGAATGAAAATAGAATTTCTTGCACTGCATATGCAAGCTCTTAGATTAATTTGTTCCTATACAATATTCCTGGATTCATTTTCCATTGCAGCAGGCAGTAACACTTGGGAAGCATGCTTTGTTATTTTTCATACCAGGCAGCTCTTGCTTCCTCTACAAGTTTCCATCTGATTCCTTTAATGAAATACCTCTCACAACTGAGCTAATCTCCCCCTCAGCTACTCCCTTTCTCATTTTCACTGCCAGCCTTTGCCTTCTGTTCAGTGCTTTGGCTGCCACAAGGCTTGAGAAAATGCTTTTACTGGTTCTACCTATTCCATCTCTAACTTTAGAAAATGAAGTATTTTCATGCCACCTCTACACAACACAATTTTAAACAGATCTAATCAGTTCTGCCCTCTACTTTTTATAACTAGAAACGTTTTCAAATGAAAATTAAGATACCCCATCCTTCAGTGATAGACTCATCTCTCATTCTTTTCCTATATGTTTCAAGCAATTAAAAAAAAAAAAACAAAGTTTGCCTGACTTTGAGAACTTCTTACCATCAGCACAAAAGCCTTTTCCAAGTTTTAATTGAAGGTAAATGTCTATTTAGGTTACAAAGTCCTATCTTTAACTTGAATAGAATAATTCCTTTTCTTGTATTTAACCTTTGATCAGCTACCTACCTTTGAACTCTTGGATAACTATTCTTGTTATCCTTGTCCTATTTCTTCCACAACCCTTGCTTAACGGCACCCTATAAACCAAAATAAAGTTCTCTTTGGTGAAATTACTTTTTTCTTTCTTTTTTTCTTCTTTTTTCACAGAGACAGGATCAGTCACTTTGTTTGTCCTTTTGTTTTTGAATATAACCACAATAGTGAACCATGAAACTAATACCAATATTCCAGATTATGTCTGAAGAATCAACTTGTCTGTGATGGCCTTTTCCCTGCCTGTTCCATGGTCACTCACTGGATTCACCTTCCTCCTCCACTCGCCCATCACCTGCACGGATGGACCACAACTGGAATGTCAACCTGCTTGGGCAGGACACAGGAGGGATAGCTCTCTCCAAGGTGAGCTGAGGGAATAAGCATTCTGCTACTGCCTGTGCTTGTGAGTGCTCCCTCCAAGTGATGTATAGACACCCTTAAGGATGCTCCACTTTCCTGCTAGGATGCAGAAACCTCAACACAAACCAACAATACCAACTAAAAAGAAAGCAATGACGCACTGCTTAATTTGATAGGCATGTTTTTCAGAATTACACCTCTTTACATCTCTCTCTTCTGCCTCCCTCTGATTACACAAATGGTCTCTGGCAATGCGGGAGGGAAGCAAGTGACAAGCGGGTTGTTTTGGGTTGCAGTAAGGCAACATGCAACTCATTTTGCCCCTTAGTAACCTAACTTCTGATGTAGGTACCAACCCTAAACTACACGTGCCTGGCACTTATGAGAGCTTCTGTTATGAAATTTTCAGTGCTACATTTCAGAATATATGTAGTTGGAAATGTATCATCAAATCCTCCCATGTTACTAGTATTGCTCAAAAGAACATGTGTTTATACAAATAATAGCATACTTTTAAAATTAACATAAATCTAAAATTAACATCTTAAAAATTGTGGTAAGGTGTGAATTTTTCTGTTTCTATAATATTGTCAGTGTGTAACTTAAAACATTCTAAACTATTAATTACCTTGGTTTAAATGTTTGCATTAGATGACTTCTTGCTTCAGGACAGACACAGGTAACAATCTTCCTTATTAATACTGGTCTCCAAATCAATTCAGAACAGAGAATTCAATTTCTGTAATCATAATGCATGAACTAGTAAACAGTTATCAATCCCCTTCTCCCCAAATAGTTTCAAACTACTTAGATGTGAGTGATTTATAACTCATTGTCATGGGTTCAGCAGTAGCAGTCATTTTTAATCCTTCTTAGTGGCTGGTGCAGCACTGTGTTTCTAACTTTCAGC
>WYDI02007457.1:0-54501 GCA_009867235.2 Psittacus erithacus | reverse complement strand
GCCGGGGGTGGGAGGAGGAGAGACCCCCCCCCGCCCCTCTTAACGCTTGATGGATCGCTTAGCCGGAACCGAGAGTGCCCCCCCCCCCCCCCCCCTTCCAAGGAGCTTCTTCCCCATTTCCCACCGCCCCACAGCCGCGGTCTCCTTCCCAGCCTCCTCCGAAGGCTCCCTCTGCCCCCCGCCACTCAGCCCGGCTTCTTCTCGGCCCCGTACCCCGGCTCGGAGTCTGAAATTGTCCCAGCATGAGTGACATTGGCTTTCCTAATGTAATGACTTATGAAAGATATAATCATGTGTTAAATTGAATCCTCCGCTTAACTGTTAATGGTGTGCTCTGGGCACATTTACGTATTAGATGCTATGGTAACTAATTACCACTAGAAGAAGGGATAATACACTTTCCAGACTTTGACAAATAATTATGAGTGTTCACATCCCTGCTAGCAGCAGTTGCAGCGGATCTGCTGGAATGAGTAAGTGAATAAATGAATGGGTAAGTGAACTTGTGTGCATGGAGGGGACTAGATAATGAATAGTGGTCAAGTGAATTTTCTTATTAAAACCTTTAATGAAAATGTGATTTAGAGTGGAAGGGGGGGGAGAGGGGGAAGCGCGACTCTGCCTCTAAACGTAATTAAATCGCGTAATATAAACATCAGAAACATTAATAAGTTTGCTTTTAATTAAAACGCAGCAAAGTAAATTATCCACGTGTTCGTAAACTTTATAGCAATTAACACCTTCTTTTTTGGGGGTGGAAGTGGTGGAGGGGGGTAGATTGGGGGCTAAAATAAAGGAGTCAGATCTCGGCCACTTCTCTTTAGGATCATTTGTAACTTTGATCGTACCCGCTGCCAACAGGCCAGAGGGATCCTAAGGCTTCAGTAAGGGTGGAACAGCTCCTTGGAGAGGCGGGACAAAACTTCGGGGAGCTGGCGGTGGGCCCCGGTCCCTGTCACCGTCGCCCGCTCTGCTGGGCTGCTCGACGGGGCTGGGCCCCCTCCCGGTGGACTGCAGTCGGAGGGTTAGGGCTGGCTCCCTGCGAAGTACCACGCTTGGCTCAGACAGCGCCGCAGGGGTTAAGCCGGTCCTGCAGGCCGGCCAGGTGCCCTCCCAGCCCCGGCGGGGGTGAAGGCTGGAGCCACGGGCCAGGAGCGGGAGCGAGCGCGGCGGTCCCGGTGCCCCGGGCCTGACCCGGGGAGCCCAGGCAGCCGGCTATGCCACGGAAGAAACAGCTGCTAAATGAGCAGAGGGAGCCAGCCTCATTTTCCCGCGATCACTCATCAGATCGGTGTCAGCACCCCTCCCCTAGCGCTCCGAAGGGGGTTTGCGCTGGTTTGGTCGGCTTTCCACCTCGGGAAGGGTTAAATCCTCCCCTAAGCCCCTAGTTGCCCTTGTCCTCTCAACCTGATTCAGAGACGTGTAATAAAATATGAAGCAAATTTATGGTCTGTTTCAAGCATTTTACTGCTGTATTTTTAAATTCATATATGCACATATAAGAACTATGATCTGTGAATAATTTGAAATGCTATAGGAAAACGATGTATTTTAGATCAAACATAGCCGTTTTCTTACATAATTGTCTCAGATTAAAATAAAAAGAAAGATACATTTCGAACAGAGACAAAGCTGAAAATCTAATGACAACCATAAACTGCTAGACAGCCATAAATTAACGTCTTCATCAAACTCTGAAGGGATCAGTGCTTATCTAAATCAACAATTATTTCTTCCGAGAAGTTGCAGAACAGATTACTTTTCTAATACTATTTTGAAATCCTCGTAATTGAGGATTAAGGGCAAACAATCTCCTTTCCGGAGTAAACCTCTTCTCCACCAGCCGAAGCCCTCCAAACTCACCGAACACCCAGATCTCTTCCCTAGGAACCTCCTCTGGAGTCCTCTCCCCCTTTTCCCCACTCCAGCATTCCTGGAAGCAGAGGATGTTTTTAGAAAGGGGTGGCAGGATTCTGTCCTCACCCCTGCAGAGGGTGGGAGAACCGAAGCCCAGAGGGCTGATGGAGCGGTCGGGGGGTCCGCGGTCCCGCCGCGGGCCAGTGACACATAGAGACAGCATCCCGGAGCGGAGCCCTCCAGAAGCGGCGGTATGCCCTGTGCTTCAATCCCGTCCTCAGCAGTCCCCAGCCCAACTAACACCTGTCTAGTTTTCAGGTTCAAAGCTTTAGCGGCAGTGCTCCCAGCTACCTGCGATGCCGATTTTGCGAGGGGCTGCGGTAAAGATTTCTCGTTTAGAAGTAATCTGAAAATCCCATTGAGCAGGAAGGCGATATACTGGCTCACGGGGTGGGAACCAGACAGGGAAAGCCTTCCTGACTGTAGGAGTTTGTGGCTAAAATGTTTGGAAGAAAGAGGCAGTTGGAAGGATGAGCTGGTAGGAAAGAAGTCACTGTCAAAAGTCATCCCGTGGCGTTTACTTACTGTCTTTTACTCTCCCTGTAGCCAGAACCTCGACTTTTACTCAACTTCGCCTTACTCATAGCTGCTGCTTAGGGGGAAACAAATACAAACCAACACATCAGTGTCAAAATCGGTTTAACAAAGTCTTGCAAGATAGAAACCTGCAAGGCTCCTAGCAGGAGCAGCTGAAGCTTAGGCTTCTTTTTTGTTACTTGTTTTGGTATAAACAGTTTTGAAGACAAGCACATTTCTGCTGTTACAAATGATGTATTTATACAGACTCAGTGCCTGATGCACAGGACAGGCTACGCAGACACAGTATTGGTTTATATGAGGATAAAGATCCCACTACAGTTTAATTTTTTGCTTTCAAATGAAAATGCAATATTTTCTAATTTTTTTTTGTGCTTCTATATATGCAGCAATTATTTCTTCATACTTATCACTATTTATAAACATAGAAAAGAACTTAAGGATAACCATACTTTTGCACACACAGTTCTAAGGGGTGTTTTTGTAATGGGAGTGTTTTTCTGCTATGTTGTGGGTATCGGGATGTGACTAGCTAGGCTACAAAGGCTGGTTTAGGTAATAGGAGGGAAAAGACTTCACTTCCTATGGTGTGACAGTTAAAATAGCTCTATTCATATGAATTAATCATACATCATGCATAAATTGATGTCTGAGTAATTTTAAAATAGAATGCAATATAAATAACATCAAGAAAGAACTCTGTATCAAACCAGTATTATACAGCGTTAGGAGGTCTTATTAATCCCCCCTGCCCAAGCCATCTTTCAGACCATCACGAAAAGCTCAGTCAGAAATGTACCCTTCAAGAAATCTCAAAAAATGTCACTTTTTTATTAGTAAACTTCACTAACTCCTACTATAATCTGCAGTTAAAGCAATTGCATAGCTACAAATACATTTGTCAAACCTAGAAAACTGCTGCAAGGTCTACCTTCTCTAGGATGCACCTTCAACAACCTTCACAGCTGTACCTGACAAGCATTTCTGCATGAGCAAATGAAGAAACACTGATGTCTTCGGGGTACAACCTTCATATTAAATACCTACTTGCAGAACTCCACAGCTCCAGTGATACTTAGAAAAGCCAAGCTGTGCTTTGCTGGCGCAGTTCTGTGTACTGTAACAATTTTCATTCATTTCCCCTTTTGAAATGAATGATCTGAGAGGACAGAATGCTTTACACCAGGTAGTACATCTTATATGATGCAGAGGTTTGCAAAAGGAAAAGCCTAGGAGCTGTATTTGGGAATCACTAGTGAATTGCAGATACTTATACTAATTTTGAATAATGTCCTAAGAATGTCAGAAGTACCACTCCTTTTTCTTATCTGGTAAGAAGTGGCTCAAGTTTGATGGGAGAGTAAACCACACTTAATAATTTTCTAAATTCAAGGAAGTTGCTCCATGCCAGCGCCGAATTAAAGGTTTGGGTTTTTTTTTTAATTTGTTGAAATACCTTTCAAGATCAAGTTACAGAAAAATGTGGTATGCTGGATAAATACTTTAAAAATGAAAGCAATAGTTGTGAATCTGTGAGAAAAGTGTAAATGTGAGGGAAAAAATACCATAGACAGTCATTCAATATTAAAATATATATATTCATTTTTATTCTGTCCTTAAAATACAAAATTCATTTAAGATGTTAAGATTACTAAAATAATGAAATTTTAATTTTCTTGCTCAGAAATTCACAATATACCTTTATGCGATCTAAGAGCCTTAATGGTGGATATTACCTATTAAAATAGAACCCAACCATTGTTCACCTATATACAGAATGTCAGTTTGCACAATTACGAGCAATTCACAATCTTTTGAATGTCAGAAAGTTCAATAATGAGGAAATAAAAGATCATTTATAACTCTACAAGAGAAATTCACAGACCAGTAATTATTCATAAAAATAGCGACACCGACATGCAACTGGATTAAAGGCATAAACTCAAGAACAACTATTACACAGTTTTCTATTAGCACCTTAGGACATATAGGGAGAGATTAATTTGCAAACAGGTACATGTAGATTAACATGGTCTTTTAAGTAATGTAACAGTTTAAGAAGTTTACAATAGTTTATAGCAGTACTGAGTGACAGCATGAAAACAGAAAACATACAATCTGTAAATTAAAATGGTAATAAAAAATCCCATTTTAGCATTCACATTAGGTCACGATGAATTCGCTTTTCTCAGGTGCTGTAAAGGGCCATACTGACTTAATAAATCTATTTCAAATGAGAAAAAGTTGATTTAATTTTTTTTATATAGCAGAATATACTATAGATATAACCACAGGCAGGGACAACTTACAGTCGGAGGCTCGTACTGACCAGACAAGTCATATCTCAGACTGACAAGTATATAATTTCACTAGAGAAACAGCAGAGAGACTCCAGGGGCACCCATGCACTCCTTTCAGCTGACCCTACACCCGTCTGGCCAGTGGGTGAGATGCACAGGCACTGCTGGGCTTGCAGGGCAAACCTTCCTGCTGAAGGGGAGAGGAGGGACATGGCCAAGGAAGGCAAGAGGTCTGACTGTCTCCCATCACTCAGCCCTGCAGCACCACTGGCACCTGAATGCCTGCAAATAGCACTGCTGTTTCTGCTTCGAGGACTTTGCCATTCTTGTGGCCCTCTGACAGACACTAAAAGCTGGCCACTCTTGAGTTCTGTGGCAGAAGAGATCATCAAAAACTGCATTGTGTCCTACATCATAAAACATGCTGTTGTCAATGGCACCAGCTGGGACCCCCAGGAATGGTGTACCCTCATCCTGTTGCAGTGCTAGGGTTTATGGACATCATGGGACTTGCAGTGCTAGGGTTTATGGACATCATGGGACTTTCACTCCCTACTCCATGGAAACCAAGTCACTCCTGGTCAGAGCAGCTGCTGACTGTCAGTAAGTCACCTCCTCAGCTAAGGAGTACATGGACCAGAAGGGCTTTTCGTCTGTCCTGTTCTAGCTCTCATGACTGTATAACGGGGGTGAGGGCTACCTCCTCTGCAGCTGGGGTATGCTAAGGTAGTGATACATTACTTACCAGTAAAACTAATCTACCAGGAGCACGAGTTACCAGGGACACAGTTCCAGGACAAGCTGGGTAGGCCCTGCTTTACGTTTGATTATTTTGGTCCCTAAGCAAAAAGTGCAACTCACTCTTATACAGCGAAATGCTGGCCTTTTGTGTGGTGCAAGGAGTGCTCTCCAACCCCTTCAAGTGGCTTCATGGAGGCTTCCTGAATCTTCTGGGAATGACTCTGACCCTTTTATTCTTTTTGAAATGGAAGCATGCCCTACAGATTTAATTGACTCTTTTGGAGACAATCTAGATCTTTTAATTTCAAAATAGATACTATACAAACTGATCGGCAATTAATCCAAAATTACTAATGATTTTCACATACTTTTGGCACAGTCCTATTACGTCCTACCAAATTATGCAGCAGCCTGTGATATCCTAATTTGAAATCCCCAAAATAGAATACAATTATATATAAAAAGTCTTTTGTTTAAAACTAATACCTATGGTTATTTTTGCAGTTGCTTCAGGTTTGTTTCAAAGTGCCAAAGAAAGATTTATCAAAACTGTGGCATGAGACATTTTACAGCTTACACTTAAGCAATAATGGAATACAGTCAGCAGTGTAATGACACCAACATTTCTTCTCTCAATAAAGTAGGCTCTAATGTCCAGACTGCATTGTGAGCTATGGCTGAGTATATCTCCGATGGAGTAACTACAGGAGCAAGTAACTTGAGTACAAGAATCTTTCCACAGAAACAAATTTTATTCTGTGGCACAAAGCAATAATCAGCTTTTGCTGTTGATTAAATGTTGAAGCAAAGTTAAAGCATTTAATCAACTGCAAAGCCCATCTAATGTAAGTGCACTCCAACACTGTAGACGTTATTGATATTATATATGAAGATAAAATGTTTATCCAATATATCTCACAAAACTACAATTTTCTCCTCGGAGGATTTAGAATGTGGTTGTGCCAATCTCTGAAAGCCTTTCTACTGATGCTGATGCCTATTTAGGGTATGTGCTTTACATGTATAACTACACAGGCTCCTACATAAATAACAATAACTAACTCCCACCCTTACTATGTATGCAGAAGTTTCCATCCATAGGCCGTCAAATGCTTTAGAGATGAGTAAAATTTATGACTTACACTGGCACATCCCAAAGAGAAATGTTTTTTGGGAACACAAGGCAAGGCCCACAGACATGGCTACTCCCCCATCACAATTATCCTCTTGGCAAATTGAGACAGGACAGCCACAAGAATCCTTATCGGTCTTTGAAGTGATGGCTGGGAAGAGACAGGGACTAAACATCTAGCTAGGAAATTAATTTTGGAACAAGAGCTGGTCACCCAGTGAAGCAGGTTGGGCAGTCAGGATATAGGTAACTTCTGTGGCTGCCCAGGGGTTTCACTTGCCCAAATTTTGGCTGCAGGGAGGAGCCTGTTTTCCAATTTGTAGATGGACAGGTATGTTTCCAAACACAGGTCACACTATGCATAACTTAGGCACAGTAAAATCCTATGAAAAAGTAGGTTTAGATACCACAGTTGCCCTTGAAGCCCTCTTCTCCTTTTGCCTTCTTGAAGAAATGAGCAAATACAAGAAATGGTCAAAATAAACAAATGGACATGTTACTAGGAAATCAGTGAGAGGAAGAGAAGGTCGTTTTTGAGATTATAGAATATTTCAAACAAGCTCATATATTTTTTCCCTGAAGAATATACTTTTTTTGGCTCAAAAGCCAAAATAGATAATTTAGGCTTGATCCACATCCTATTAAAATCAACAAAACCTCCCTTCTGACTGAAAATGACTGCAGGAAAAAATCACAGATTTTAATTTCTTTGCAGTGCAGCAAAAAAAAAAAAAAAAGAAGAAAGAAAAGCAAAGCATTCACCATCAGTACATCAAACTGAAGTCAGAAATGTGTTGCCAGTAAGACAGTCATGCAAATCATTCCCCGTCACCCGACACAGCTTCCATTACATCTCCCAAATAAGGGCTAAGATACAGAAGACCACGGAGGGAACAGAGTAAATAAAAAGTTAGAATAATAATCACTAAAAATTCTTTCACCCCCTAGAATTAAGTTCCCCCTTTCTTGCTATTACTTTTCTATGAGCAGATGCAGATGCCTCCAGATGGTGGGTGTATAGGACCTTCCAATCTAATCCCTGTGACAAAGGGTTACTGAACCCATTTGCCATATAAATGGCCTGGATTCAGCCTGATGTCATCCTCCCTGTAAATCCTACTCAATTCATGGCCAAGAGTTGGGGGATCCATCTTCTAGGGACATTGGACTATTTACTTGGCCAAACTCTTGTTGTCTCAGCTTACTACTCACGACTCAGGCAGGAAAAAATGAGGTTGCATGTCCCTGCATCTGGTATCTACCTCCAGCCCAAGGGCTTTTCTCCTTAGAAACAAATAGGAAGGAGGTAAAAGCAGAGAGGGAAAAGCAAATGCTTCCAAAAATACAAAGCTGAGTGACAAAACAGAGCAAACATGGAGATTAGTAGAAGGCATACAGGCAGCCACTCACTTTCTTAAGGACCTTAGCTTGTAACGGAAGTCAATATCGACATCTGGGAGGAGGATACCAAGGCCCATACGACTGTTATCAAGTCTTACAGCTTTGTTTTCCACTAGTTCTACATCAAAATGAGCCAACAGTAAGAAAAGAAACATCTTCATCTCATTCATTGCAAGGAACCTCCCTGGACACATGCTGATCCCAGAGCCAAAGGGCATTAGGAAATACTTCAGTTTTCTTCCTGCCTTGTAGAATGTGGTTTTCTTCTTGCCATTCTCTATGTATCGATCAAACTTATACTCCTGAAAATAAAAGAGAGATAGCGTGATATCTAACAAGGCAGTTACATGAATAGCTTTGTTTGCACAACGGTAATGCTTCTGAAACCCAGAAAACAAGATAAAGAGGAAGACAAGGAGCTGACAGCTTCTCCTTTTTAGTTGGTTCCCTCAGGTTTCATTAACTCACATTATCTTCCTTGCAAAGAACACTCCTTAAATCCACTTACATAGCTCAGTTCTTTTACATCAGGCTCCTTCAACTTCCATGTCTCATCCACTGAGCGTCTCGCCTATACTGATTGTAATTAGATTTTGACCACTTTGTAGCAGGGACAATGAACCTTAGTGGAAGGACAATTTTCTTGTAAAGCATCATACACGCTCAGTGTGGTACATACATCATGAATAAGGATAATCTGCCAAATTCTGCAAATGCCTATGAATAAATTAATGCATTGTACTGATCTTGCTCCTGCAAGCTAGAGCAAAATCCATCCTTCTTTTGCACCCAGTGGTGCAGGTTATTTGAAAACCAGACCTGATGCTTTGCAGTCAATTTTCCCTTCAGTTGGAGATGGCTGCTGCTTAATTTGCCACATCTTACCTTCAAAGGTTTTGCTCCAGAAGTTGTGTGCAAAGTAGTAGTAGTGACTGACCATTTTAAAGCAAGTGCTTTCAAGTAAGGCTTGAGGCTGCACTTGTAACCTATGTCCCATAAATTGTACATCTTTCTGACTATTTTCCAGTAGCAGGATCCCTGCTTCGAGATAATTCATGTTTTTGAATGAAGGAGATCTGGCATCCTCACTCAGTCAATGGCAAATTAACCGCTTACAAAATCCTCCTGCATGCTTTGAATAAAAATGACAGACACTTCTTGCTTATGGTCACTCATTAGCATTTGTCCTGTTTTGCATACATCTGCTATAGCAGCAGCCATTTGGAGCTGGCTGGGAACAAGTCAGTCAGACAGAAACCAACCTCTACTGATTAAAAAAGGAACACACTACAATGAAAAATACACTGATACTGATCTACCCGTTACATTAAAGGCTTTGTAAAACATGCACTGCAGGTCTTGCTGTCAAGAAAAAAGCAGTGGCGAGGGAGGTGGTCTATGTGAAAGGGAACAAATACAAGGTGCATTGAAAGGGATGTAACTTTGGGTTGAAGAACAGCATCTTGTTTTTCTAAATGGCAGAGGTCTGGATCTTCCACAAAGATAAAGGTGTGTGTTTCCACTGACAAGTAATTCTTTTCAGTCGCTTTGAACACCCCAGACAAAAGGAAGCATGGTATTTTTTTTTTCCTTCGTAAGTTATCACTTCATTTGAAGAAGCACAATGACAAATGAAAGCCCAGAATACCACTTCTCCCTTAAAAAAGATTCACTTCCTGTAATCTAAATCCTACTGGTCTAAAAAAACCACTGCTAAATATGAACCGCAACAGCTTAAAAAACCAACCCAACCCAAACCAGAGCTCTTCACTTTGTTGGAACATTTCCACAAGGTGCACTCCTGGCGTCTGGAGCAATTATGTGTGGTGGTATTGAACACATAGACATACTGGGTCAAACCTTATGCTTTCTTTGTCCTCTTAAGAGCCATCTGAGACTTATAATTGCTTTTAACAAAAAATAAATTGGTGTCTAAGGAACTTGGAAAACAGAAAACAAGTGCGAGACAGGAACTGAGCCAGTGACAGTGACATCGAACTCAGGCTTGTACTGCTGAAGCCCCCTGGGTAGGACAGTGTTTCCTTAAAAGCCAGTTCGTTGGCTAAATAATAAGTAATTTTGGACAATAAAAGAGCTTTCAGTCATGCACAAGGCCTCCTGGGAAGAGTCAAGGTGACTGATGGCAAAGAAAAGGTGAAGACACTGAGCAAGAGCAGATGATAAAGTTCCGTGTGGATGGCCTGCTAAGAGTATTATGAAAATTGAGCAACCTCCTGTGATTGATATAAGTCTCCCTCTATCACATCCTGTATTTGGCTTTGTTTGGGAAGCCACAACGTACGGTTTCCTGATATTCTGCTCTATGGGATTTGCCGAATTCATTCACTGAGCTCCGTAATTAGCTGAGTTAGGATTTAGGGGTTCACTTTATTCACTTCAGAGAGAAGTGACTCATTTATTTAGGTTTTGATGAGTGGAGAAAGAGGTCAGTAATATATGCTTACACTTATACAGTAGGGTGCCAAAGCAGAAGATAGCTTGAACTTAAATTTATGTATTCAGAAGAAAAGCATTGCTACAAAATTATCTCGTCAAGCTGCCTGTTTTCCCAGGAAAGTTTTCCCTAAATACATGACAAGCTCAAGACTGCACCTTTCAAAAAATTCATTCTCCATCGCTATCTGATCCTCAGTAGTTATTGTTGAAAGCACACTGCATATTTTAAGAACTAAACAGAACAGTGATTTCCCCACTTTTCGAGAGGGCCCATGTGCTGAAATCAATGTACCGCAATGTGTGGATTGCTCATTCACTATCAAAAAGATAAAATATATGAACTAAAGCTGTACTGTGAAAGCTGAGCCGAGCTGATACTAAGCAGATATATTCAAGCAATGGAAATATGGTAATATATTCCGGCAATTATTGGATAAGGGAGGGGATCAGTTTCCACACTGATGCTTTTGGTCTAGGACCTAAACAAACAGATGGACTTTGACAAATCAATAATGTTCTCCAGAATAAGGTGTTAAGAATAAAATAAGAAAAAGCTTATTTGTTAACTGTTACTTTTTAAGGATAGAAATATTAATCGACTATTTGCCAATACATGGGTTCTTTTTTAAAACTCTAATTTTCTCAGTGGGCTTTGTCCTCATTTTTGGGTGGGAACAGGCAGCAGAACCATCCTGAACACCATTTCCATTTTTGTGGCTCCAGTGTTCAGCCCTGTGACTATCCTTCACTTATGCTAACTCTGATGAGTTAAGATAAGAATGCTGGTGGAGTTTTTGTACACTGAAACGTGAACACGCACCAACAAAGCACCTGAATCTCATCTTTCCTCTGCAACCTCATATCCTGAAATTCCTGAAAGGCAGAGCCCCAACAAGCAATGCCTCTAACATGAGTTTTCTATAAATATGTAAAAAAATCCAGTTCCCTTCTTCTTTGGCTCAAACGCCAAACATGGAAATCAGCATGGCTGGGAGACAGCCATTTGCTTAGGAAAATGGGGATGAGGAACAGATCAGGTATGAGCTCTTGCCTTTCAGGCAGAGGAGCCACTTAAGAGCCTCAGTGTGCACCTTACTCTTCCTTCATGGCACCCTGTGCATGGGACAGCAATCTGTGGGAGCAATCTAGCCAAGACAAGGACTACCCAATTTGCATGCAGGTGGTAAAATTCTGAAGCTGTATTAAGGCTGCGGAAGGGTGGACTAAGTTCAAGTCTTTGATATTCATTAACTCCAGCATCAGAGAAAAATACAAGGAGATGACACAATTACCCTCTAAGCTTTGCTGCAGCGCAACATCTTTACAGCCTCAAGTTCACAACACTACTAACTGATCAAGAAGGGGTGAATCCCTATGAAGGTAGGTGAAAAAGCATAAGGCTCAAGTAAGACACTGCTATTATAGGGCTTCAGAGAGTCAATGATGCTTTGCGGGCACTTAGCTAAATGGCCCACATTATTTGGTATTTAAACCACCTTCTATTATTCAGCCCTCCTTGGATATGAAATGATCCACTGCCAAACAAAACCCACATTTAGCCTAAAGTTTATGGTAGTCAATGTGCAATTGTAAATTCCTTTGAAAGCAGTCTCATCACCATATTTTTCTCTTCAGGCCATGAATCCTTTGACCTATGGGCCCTACAAAATACAACTGAAAGTAGCAAGATTTGTTCCACAAGAAGGAACAGCAATAAAAAAAACACAACCCAGAGATCACAGAAGGCTTGGTTGCTGTTATGTGCCTGGAGTAGCAAGAATAGCACCAGCTGAATGTTTACCTTAGGATCTTCATAGACCTCAGGGTCCATGTGCAAAATCTGTGGGTAAAGGGCTATCCAGTCTCCTTTCCTCAAACCGACTTCTTGATTCCCTTCAAGCTTGAGAACAAAATCCTCCTGGCTGATGCGAATGTTCATGGAGGATGAGCACATTCGTAAACTCTCGTTTAAGGCACTCTCTGCGATTAAACAAAAGTGGAGGGAGGGAAGCATCAGAAATATGGGAGATGACGGGAAGTTATACATGGCTACAGCTGCTGAATCTTGATGGTTTAGTAGGGCAGGCTAAAGGAAAAGAAAAAGAAGGAAAAACCCCACAAACCAAACCAAACATAAAGCAGAGACCAGAAGGAGGCAATAAACCCCACAGTGCTGGGGGGAGCAGCCACGATGCTGAACCTCCCGATATGATTCTCACTGATGGTGCTGAGAAATCCTGTCAGCTGTAGGCAGCACTGAGTTTTGGGTGGAAAGTCATTATTCAGGCATCACTTTGAAAGCAACACAATCAAAAGACAAGAACACTTTATGCATTTACATGTATTTTGGAGGTTGCTAGCAAATACCAGTGAAAGCATCCATGGAGCTGTTTAGCTTGCCTTTCGAAAGCTGTTGGATGTAATGGCAGGACTACATGTTAGAAAAATCATTTCGTTTGTTAATCTCATAGTAAATCTAAGGATTTTAAAATTTCTTTATTTTATTTCCAGTGCGCTACATTGCCAAATGATAGTGTCTGTTATGGTCAGAGTGAATGAAAGCAATTCATTATTTGCCTGGTAATTTTAAGAGAGAAAGACACTTTTAATTAGCCAAGAGAAAAGAAAACATAGTCCTCTCAGGCTTAGGGAAAGCAAGATTTCTGTCTCCACCATCACATCCTGGAAGGCTCCAGAAGCTGAATGTCCTTGCTCTCCCAGTGGCCTTCACCTTTTGCTCCTAGCACGACAGATTTTATGGCTAATTTCCGGCAATTTATCCTGGCAGTTTGAGGAGGAATTCCTTTGGGAATAATATGCATAATTTGCATAAATCATTCTGATAGCATGTATATCAGCATGTAGCTCCTGTCTAGGGCTGCATCTCTCACTTTGTAATCAAAACTGACTATTTTTCCACCAGCGTGTATGGGCACCATTATATGTGACTTGATTTCTTCTAATCATCAGTGTGAAAAATAGCCTAAAATAGGGTTTCATTTGCACACAATAATCTATTTGTGTCTGTATTTATGTTCTGTGGTACCAAATAAGCCTTCTTTAAGTGCTCACCAAGGCACAATGACTGCTGCACCCAAAAGGTTAGTTTATTAGAGATAGTAGCTACCCAGTGTAGATGCCTCTGAAAAAAAAAATAATAACAAATGTTCTTTCACTAAAAATTAAATCTGGTGCAGCATGCATAGCAAATAAAGTGGCCCTGGATGCTTTCTTGCAGGAGGTTTTTCCTTAAGCATGCATTTGTCTAAAGAAATGAGGCTGCGGTCAGCTTTGTGTGGCCAGCACTGTGATTCAATGTGACGTACAGTGAGTCTGTGCATATTCTTTTGGACTGCCTTCGTTACTATAATCAGGCAGAGTCAAATCGGCTTGTTGGTGACGAAGCCAGAAAAGAACTCTGGTTCCAGAAGATGGCCTCTACTGTGGATAGCCACAAGGCACCTGACACGATAGATTTCAACTGGCAGCGCTCTGGCAACAAAACTTTACGTGGTACAAAGAAAGGGTCCAGCCTCCACTCCCAGATGGTCTTCAACCAGCGGAAAGTGAAGTTGGTAACTGTGATGGTCCACTATTTGGAAATGGTGGTGACACATGTAGCAACAGCAGAAATCAAATGAGGAAGAGGGAAAATGAGGTGGGGGGATGGGGGAGGGGGAAGAAAAATAATTATTAAATTGCTGAGCAAAATAGCAGGTTTACATTTAACCACCCAACTGATGCGGTCACATCCCATCAATGGACATTTTCCCAGAAAGCGTGGCAGTTCCTGCCCGCTGCCGGATCCCAAATGACAATTGGGCAGCATATCTTATGCAGAAGTTAATCACAATAATGGAGCACAAAGTGTGGCTTAGCGGTCAGATCATAAATGACAAATCTGTTTTACCTTCCAGTACCAGTTATGTGTGGAAGGCGAGCTTGGCTCTCGCTCTGAGCGATCATGCCGATAATCATTAGATGACAAAAGTAATGAGTCACATTATGATCAACAAAGGAGAATGGAGCTTATATGGCTTTGGAGGCTCGCATTAAAAAAATAGACAGTCAGCTTTCCACAAATGCTGGGGCTATACATTGAGAGGAATGACAACTGCACAATAAAACTGCAGCCTTTACTTGCAGTTGTCATAGTTCAGCAGACACCAGCCATCGCTGCTGACAGACCAGCTGGGTAGCTTGGGAGGCCTTCCATTCTGAACTGTGAGGTACAGTAAATTATCCAGCACGGTAGAGCAACATCTGTTTCTGTGCTTGTGCCGAACAAACAAGGCAATTTAAAGCATACCAAGGGATAACCAAGCAGCAAATGAACATGACCCTCATTTTTTCCCCCCCTTCTTACACACATGAGATGCTAAACTTCACTGTGCAAGCGCTACATAAAGAAGCCAGGCTGTTGTTTGATAAGGTGTTGTCAGAGAGATTTTACATATTTTCTAGAAGGGGGGGAGGAAGAGAGAGATATCTCTCTCATAGTATTGTTATTCTTAGAATCCTCCCACTTCTCTCTTCATTTCTTATACTAAAGCTAGCACTCAGCTTCCAATTCATTCTAGATTTTTTTTAAAAAACTGTTTCAATATACTTATAAATATTCAGTCTTTAAACCCTAATTTGCTATACTTAGTTCACATGCCTTCAAGCATTTGTCTTCCAATTTCCACTGAATAAATGCGTACTAATGAGAAATAGAGCAAGCTGCTGAGGCAAAGCTGGGTGACTTGAGCCTGGCCTGCCACCAGCTTGTGATAGGCAGGCAAATTGAGTTAAAATGAAAAGTCTTGTCAGCTGAAATACAACATGGTAGCCAAACAGCAAGCTGTCAATCATCCAGCCAAAACAAGGGACTGCAGGTAATAAAAGGTCATTGGAATCATAAGTGCATTTGGCTTTCGTAGGCAAGTTAATTTTAATTAAACATGATCTCTATCTATAAATGTTTTATAAAACTTATTGTGCATAATGGATTGTTAATTTTACACTAACACATAGCAGGTAATAGGGTACTATAATTATTAGAGTGTATTGTAGGAAAATAGCTATTGAGTATGCAAATATTTTTTTTTGGGGTGTCATTTACACACAGGCATCACGGTGCGCCAACACAAACGATAATCTGAAACAAGTACATTTGCATTTTACTAAGAACTAAATGATACTGCCCAGCCTACTCCAGGAAAAGATATTAATGTCTCTCAATCCAACCAACGATTTTAGTGCTTAGCATTTATGTTATGACTACACACTCTGTATGAGCTGTTTTTGGGTTCCTACCCTTTCTTGTGTACAAAACAATTTTTCAAGCTGTGCTCTTTTCACAGGAGATATCTGGGATTCAGCAATGACCTGGGGCAAGAATACTTCACCATATAAATGAATGGACTAATATTAAACAAACGAACTGACTAAACATGCCTAGCATTAAACATGCACTAAGTACATCTCTGCTTTACCCTTTGCATTTCCATTATAACCATAAAAACTGACAGACCATTCTCATGTGTTGTTTACCATATTAGAGCTCCATTGTGAGCCACAGTGACTAATAATGTATGTTACTTTGCACACACAAATAAGTGCACTTGGGTTTTGGGAAAAGTGTTACCTAGACAAAAGAAAGCGTGCTGTCCCAGGAATGCCATCAGAAAAAAATAATCAGGGCCAAAATGTGCTAGTTCTGCTGTGGGCTGAAAGCCGTTTTTTTTTAATAAAATATCACATACCTGTGCTTTGAATTTAGAAGTAAATCAGAGCATGTTGTTCCCTAGACCCAAAGAATCTGAGCATACGAACAACATTGCTTCCACACAAAGGCTTTTTAGCAATTTTTGCTTGTTCTCCATAGCATGAGGAATCCAAAAAAAGGCTCTTGTTATAGTAGGTCAAAAAGAGGATGGAGAATCAGAGCGCTTAAAACAGGAGAGTGAGATGACAAGGTGCTGAGCATACAAGAATCCCACCTGGTCTGCCTTACTTGAAAGTAGGGACACATCCTAGTTTCCTGCACTCTGGGTTGGCACAGGAGAGTGGGAAGTTGAAAAGCTTGGCCTTGGAGGTTGGGGTCAGTGAGCTGCAAGGGCAAAGGCAGTTCTGGCCCATAGCCTTTCTTCAATGTTGGGATCTTTGGTGCACAAACAATGCAAATGGAGACCTTTGTCCCTCTTACACATTTATTAACACAGCATCCCTTTCCTCTTTCCAATGAAGCATGATTTTAATTCTCTTAAGGTACAGATTTTTTTTTCTGTATTATTATTTTATGGGACAGTATCCAGCCCTTTATGACTTAAGAGCCAGAAGAACTGAAATCTAGCTTCTGTTCATATCACGTCATGTTTAACATGATTATAAAATTTAACAAAAGTGTTACAAGAATACTACAAAGTAGGATGTGGCACTTTCCTCTCAACACATAAATCAAATGTTACCAAGGTACTTCAAGATTTCAAGGCAAAGCAGAGGAATGACACAGTTAATGTTTTAAACTGTTCATACCACTTTGCACCAGGGGGTTTTAGCAAAGTACACACTTTTATTTTCCTTATTCCTACACTTCTGGGGTGCCTCTTTGGTTTTTTTTTTTTCCTTGCCATTCCCATATCAGTTTCCAAATACAAAATAAATTCTGCCCTGATCTTACTGATACTTGATAACTTTCCTTTCATCTTGTTTGGTGGATGCTAGCTCTGATGTTAACCAGTTTTACTTGTGTTCCTTAAAAGTACATTAAATGCTTAGAATGTTGCGTTAAGAAATTCTTCGGAAGTGTTCTTGTCATCCATATCTCCTCTAATTCAAACGCATTCTTCATCAGTTAGAGATGAAACTGCATCAAAACAGCCATTACTCCAGATGAAACCAACTTACTAGACTTACGCTATGTAAGATTAACATTAATGCTCAAACAAAAAGTAATTGAATCAAACACAATTTTATATTTGTACTGCAAGAAGAAAATCAAGTTTGAACACAGATTCTTGAGACATGCCACACTGAATGGTCCTGAAGAACACCAGCTATTACTTAGATCCAAACCAGGCACAGAAGCCACACTGCTCCACCACGCTCTCGACCCAGCTTCATTTAAGAGTGGAACATAGTTCAGGCCACGAGCTACCAAGACATACAGACATGAGATACCAAAACATACAGCCATGAGGTCAGTTTTAACAGGGGACTGGTTTTGATATTTGAAAAGGGAGGAGTACTGAACTTTTAAGCTTTTATTCAGCTGATGTCTACCCTATTAATGCTACCCATAGAGATTTTCAGAGGCTTAAAGGTTAGGTTCTGACCTGATACACTCTCTCTCCTCTCATGACCTAATTTTAGCATTTATCTTACCAATGCCTGTGCACTAGTAAACAAAGTGAAACCATCAACCGATGCTCTGAAGGCCTATCCAGATTCTGAATCAAGTAAGTTCCAATAGCCACTGGCAAGAGTTTCCCTTTGAACCCCTGCTGTAGAATCGGAAGACCTGTGTCTCCCTTAAAGCTCCCTATTTTGAATCAAAGTAAAATTTCCAATACTGAAAAAAACATTTGTACACTGCAAAGCTTCACCTTTGAATATTTTGTTTGGAGGCATTGCTCAACTGAAACCCGCTTTAGAAGCCTTTGTTTTGTTACAGAGAGAGAAAGAAATAAACTGCTTGTGATAAAATTACATTTGCAGTTTAAATACATTATCCCACTTTAATTTCAGAAAAGGGTCGTTCTTGGCAGTACCATACAGAAGTATTTGAAATGCATTAACACTTCGGCAGATGCTCAGAATCAAACAACTTATTAGGCATCAACTTTTTTTCAAATAATTGCAAAGCTTCTATTTAGCCTTTTGCATACCTTGCATAGTTAATTACCTAGGCTTTAATGTTTACATGCAATGAGAGTATCTACAGCTATAAACTACATAATTTATAATTGATGTAAATGGGTGTTATTATGTCAATTAGGCAGCTGTGTCCTCCACCTTCTCGGTAAGCAGAAATGAGTGATAAACCCAGTTTGCCGAGAGAGCCCCTCTTTTCTTCCTAACAGATAAATTACCTAGGTAGACCAGGTTGTCCAATTGTTCTCTGGTGAGGTGGATGTTATATGTGGGCCCTCTCTTTTGACCTGTTGACTGCAGCAAATGGTCAATCTCGTCACGCACCGCTGCAAGAGCTTCTGGGTGCCGCAGAAGATAATACATGGCCCAGAATGTAGCTGGAATCGTGTTTCCCACAGAGGCCCACAGGAAGGCAAAATGATGTGCTGGGAGAAAATAAGTGAAAAGGAAGATTAATAGCGTTTATTACACTGATTAGATTTGCAGTGTGCTAATTAAAAGATGTTAGGACACAGACCCAGCCAAGGATCAGTGAATGCTAATGAGGACCAATAGGCTTCTGAAGTCTAATTTTCTGCTTAATGAGAATAGTTTGAAATGTAATGTCGGGGGGGTGGGGGGAATAAGGGGAGGAAATGCAGCTCAGTTATAATCTTTCTCATTATCACCATTAAGTATCTTGTTTTACCACCTCAGCACAAAAAAAAAATCAATTATCATAGAGGGTTGTTTCAGAGTAAAACATTTTATCATCAGCCAATTAGGAAGAACATAAAAAAATTTCAAGGTCGCCATTTTGCCTTTTTATTTCAAAGGTCTATAGTAAATTATTTTATTTTAGGCAAGCAATCATTCATAAGTTTCCTACCTGCTTTGTCATAATCTCCAAGCAGCTCATATTTTTCAAATATATCTTGTCTGGCTTGGACCACTTTTGACCCTCCCAGCCATTTTGTCATGTTCTGAAGTAAAAAATGATGTATAAGCTCCTTCCGAACCTTCTTGGTAGCTCCTAGCAACTCAATTGGTATGTTTGCAGCTAAATAGGGAAAGCTGGCATCAAACTTGATAAATTTGTCTCTGATTTCACTAATAACTTTGTGGCCATCTGCAGCAGGAACTCTTCCATACAGTGTTACAAAACTGGCTTCAAACATTACAGAGCAGCAGAATTTGTACATTTTTTCTGTTTCCCAATCTGTTGCTTGTGAGCATTTCCATTCAAATATATCCTGGAGATTTTTCATCATGTGGTCAGAAATGATATCCAAAGGCTTGCCTTGTAGATACTGGTAGATTCTGTGCAGGTTTTCCTTGAGATCAGGGAATTTTCCTTTTGACAAGGCTGGGTAGTCAAAAGTTTTGGAAGCCATTTTATCAGCGAATTCATGAAATTCAAGCTGCTTGCTATTTCGGATGACATAGACATATTGAAATGGGTCCATGATAAAAGTAATATATCTACCTGAATAGAAGAAAAGAAAAAAATTGAGACATGTATGCTTTTAAAATCTGATGATGCTTTCAGAAGTAATAACTGAAAATAAGCCAATGTCTGGAAAAAAAGAATGCAGAAATTCCCCAAAGCAAGGATCTGTGAAGAAATCTTCAAAGAAGAAAACAACAACAAAAAAATCCAAAACAAACCAACAAACAGAAAAAGGAAACAAGTTTCATTTAGATTCTCATTGTCAGGATGCAGATTCCACCTGTGTACACGTGCATGGCTCTTTTAAAATCATTGTGAAGCCATGTCCACGTAGACTGATCTACTGGTTTTGCCAGTGATCTCTGCTGTTGTGATATTCTGAAATAAACCATCTACTACTCTGAGGTAACTCACGAAAATACAATGTGCAGTTGCAGCAGCATTAGAAAATTACAGGTTTTTTTTACCAGAAGGAAGGGAGACACACATTTCACCTTCCAGGAGGAAAGTGAACGATGGGGGCTGGAGTGGAAAACATGCCACCTAGGCAGCTTTTCTTCAAGCAGATAACACAGGAAAGCAAAATCTGCTGGTTACAGCTTTAAATGCAGACTGCAACCCCCCTCAATATTTAAAGCCTCTCTTACATCTGTTTTTTTCCTTGAAGTTTTGCAAACTTTTTGTTGAGAATGTACTTAGCATCTGTCAAATCACTACCTTAGGGCTTGATTTTGAAGCCACGGATTACAGTGGAGCAGGCTACCATTTTTAACATGGATGTCATTCTGGGATACACACTGTTCTAGTGCTATCATCCATTGAGAGTGCACTGAGAACCTTCTACCCTTCCTGAGGTTTTCAGTGAGGTAACACAGCCATACGTTAGGCTGCTTGTACAGACAGACAGGATTGCATCATTTGACACTTTTTCAAGTTGCCCCTGACAGAAAAATCCTGCAATTTCTCCCTAAACTTTAAGTCAGCTACTAAAGAAGGGCATTTTGGTGAATGACCATGAATCAAAATGGTAACACTCACAAGGCTCAATTGAATCTTAACCCTTTATTCCCATGTTAAGCCTAAATTTAGAATTCCTGACTCTTAACTTGAATAGGGAGATGCATTATGGAAAAAGGGTACCCATCGTCTTTAACATGTACACTTTAATGTACAAATCCTCTGTGAAATATCCCAGTTACAAAATAGGAAAAAAGCAAAGCTTCAAGGACTTACAGTCTAATTGTGTCTCACTAAAGGGACAAATCTCCTTTGATTTTAATGGGAACACTACATGCTTAACAGAGGACCAAATTTGGCTCTGTGACAGATGTCCTGAGATAAAGTAGTCACTACCACTAAAAATGTCAACAAGTATCCATGGTTACCATATACTGATATTTGAATTATCATAGTTATTCTGTATTCTGTTTTACATATACTCAGTGCTCTATGGTAAATCTGAGTGCATCACTCTGGATTTCCTCTACAATTACCAGATGCCATAATTTCCTCCCCAGTCACATCCACTCCAATCCCAATGAACCAGTAAGAAAACACAAGGGATAAACTGAGAAAGAATCTGACACCCTTATTTTTTATTTTTTTTGTCAACAGCAAGTGCAGGTTTTTAAGATTTTTGAGTAGAATTTGCTTTACTGTAACATAACCAATCACAAAGATGTAAACTCATTTTTAAAAAATGGATATACCAAGAAACCGCCATGAAAAAGAGATCCAGAATCCTCAGTCCTCTTATCGGACAATTTCTTCCTTCCCAGACCACAGACATCAATAGGAATTTTTAGTCTGGACCTCTGCAGGATCTTTGTTAAGAGTCCCAGAATTGCTCTGTCTTTCCATCTTTCACCCACTTTCATGCTCTTTATTGAGGCTACCATCTTTGCAATCAAAGCTTGGAAAGAATGCCCATTGGAGCAATCTTTAATAAATAGATCTGGAGTGTTATTAACCCTAAAGATGAAAGCTGGCTTCCTAACTTTGCGTTTACAGGGTAAACAATTTAAGTTAAGATTTTTAATTAATATTAATTTAAACCATCTGTCCACCATCTGCTTATTTCTGATGCAAAATATGAGTTTCTTTGTGATCTTTAATCAGACACTTAGCAAACGCACATCAATTCTTATCATCTTTATGTAAGAAAATGATTTTCAGCAAATGAGTTTTCAGACAAACAAACGATTTTAGCAATAATTTAAAATCAAAACTCACTCAACACTAGCATATACTTTAAAAGAAAAAACCAAACCAACCAACAAACCCTCTGAGAAACAGAATATTAAAGATCCTGATTTTTATTATTCTCATCAGGTTCCTGGTAGCAAAAAGTAAGTATGTACCAAAATATAATTCATTTTGTAGAAGCAATTCAGGCTCCAGACCACATCACTGCAAGTAAACAATATATACAAACACATAAACCCAAATACTTTTGTTACTGCAGTTAGTAAAGGTCTGTGTAGTAAGAAAAGTAGAACCCCTCTGTAACAAAGGCAGCTTTACATACCTCACAAAGAATCTAATTTTAGATCTCTTAATTAGAAAAAAAGACTAAAATCTAGGGCTAATTAACGGCAGTTAGAAAGTTGTTGTGAGAGTGGGTATGGGAGCCTTTAGCAATTACAATCATACTCGCACACAGATGCACTACGCAGCTACACCGGTTACCCCGGTCTCTTCCACACAGGAACAGATTGCTAATTACAAAACCATGCCCCAACACCTCCTCTACCCTGAGCAGCAAACATCCGAACTGGAACAAACTTTCTCACCTCAAGTTATGATTTTAAATTTTGTATGTGTCAATATGGTCCTTAATTTTGCTTTTTAAATTCTGTCGCCCCCAGTGAGGTCTCTTCCCACTGATTGTCCCTGGCGGTGTCAGAGACCAACAAATGTAAATCTTTCCTAAAGTTTCCAGTTATTATCCAGTATTTTAAAATGCAGCTTCCCCCCTCCCAGGCCTTTCCATTGCAACTAATGTCAAGAACTATCTCTGACAAGTAGCCTTTTCTGAAACTGAACTAAAATCTTGATGCTCATGAATTTCCATCAGAGTAGTGGTAAAGGTAAATGCCAGATCAGCCAAAAGTGGAGGCACATCACATGCTGCACAAATCAGGAAGACTTGAATATTGAAGGTATTTATATAAAAACCACTGGGGAGTAAGCCTTTCCTTGCTAGACTGTAAAAAAATCCTTCAACACAAAAACTAAGTAGACATGTCCACATAGAAATGTCACACTCCAGTTCCCAATAGTTCAAGTCACTGAGCTATTTTATTTAGTACTATAAAAGCAAGTGAAGATGAGATGTATCCTTGTTTCTGTAACAAGCCCTCTGATTTTTTTATTTTATTTTTTTGATATAGCTACAGAGAATTCATACTTCCCCATCCAATCCTTCAGCCTGCATTACACCCATGCTGCAAATAGCTTGGTTTTATCTCCATTTAGTTTTTACAGTCTCCTAGAAATAGAAGATTGATGTGGAAAATATGAAGATTGTCAACTTTGGTAAATCCAAGCACAGAAGCCAGTATTTGGATGATAGTTAAGAAATTACTCTAATAATGCATTCTGGAGCTTTCTAATGCTAATGATAAAAGACAAGCATTTCAGATGGCATGTAATGATGGATATTATTTCGGTAACGCTTGCAGTGGGCTTCAGATTAGTAAGGAGTTAATGCAAATTATTTTCTTAAGAGAGAAATGTGGTATGTTACTGTAGGTGTATCATGATTTAAAAGAAAAGAATGACTTAGCAGCAGCATTTGAAAAGGCAAGAGCGTTTAGTGCAAAATCCTTATATTATTAAAAGTTGAGTTAGACTCAGAGAGAGCTTTGCAAAGTTCAGTATCATTCCTAACAACACGTCAGAAAAAGGAGACAAAGTTTAATCCCAAGAAACAATGACAAAATTGTTTCAAGTTCTTACCCAGCTGTCTGCCTATGCTGCTGACCCTTAACAAGCAGAGAGGTTGGCTTGGGAAGTATATCATCTCAACACACAGACTCTCTCCTCTCTCTCCCCCCTCCTTTTCTTTTCTTTTTCTTTTTTTTTTTTTTTTTTTTTTTAAGACTATTGCATTTACGTAATCGTCCTCTTATTAGGTTGATTCTGCTGAACTGCTGACAATGATGTACAGTGGTGCTTCGCCGGCATGACGTTTGGGGAAAACGATTCTGCTGCACCACCACACAAAACCAATTAGAGAACTATTTTCTGCGACAGGTCAGGAATTTACATTGTTTCTCATAGAAAGATGTGCTTTTTAATTTCTTTATTAAGATGACATCCATGTCCCTTGCGACTTTTAGGGATGACAATCATTCGCTCATCACATGGCAAAGTACAATCAGCAAAATCGCATTACCGGTACGGGGCAACGCCAGAAACTCCGAGCATCGTTCCACATTTTCCAAATGAACTAGTTTGAGAACCAATAATTAGAACAATATATATTGATAGAATTTTTTGACAGGACCTTTAGACACCCACCGGGGGGCAAAGTAATGATAGTCCATATACAGCAAGCTATACTATGTTTGCCGAACATATAAACATCATCTTTCTCAAATCAGTAAGACATAAAGGAATTCCGTACGTCTTCAGATGAGGACATGATAGGAGGTACTAACTAGCTTCGGCTTCTTCCTTAACTTGTGGGTGACAAACTGCTTCTCCTCTGTGAAGCCTTGATGGCCAGTATTTTCATACCAAGAAAAGAGACCTTAAAGGGGAATATCTGTTATGACAAATTCACAAAATCAAAGATCTTCCTGCATAAGGCTGAAATGATGCAGAACTCAGTCCATTCACTCAGTCTTTATCAAGGAAGGCTTCCTCAAAATACCCAAACACAGAAAGATTAGGTGAAATAGAATTTTGTCTAGCACACAAATAGAAATTTGTTAAATTAGATTACACTCATAGATTGCTTAAACACACAAAACTCTAAACATAGTCTTGTATAAAGAAATAAGTATTTGATAAAACAAAGTAAGGATTCTGAAGTATGACTGTATCTGGTTTTATGAATGTACTAAGGTACTCTCTGAATTACAACCATTAATCTGTATTCGTAAGAAGCCACAATTGTATATAGTGTGAATATACATTAACAATAAAAAAGACTATATTTCAACAAAAACTATATTTCAACAAACTCACTTTCAAGTAGGAAAAAACCCCTAACTGTACCAGTTTCCAAAGAAAAAGCCCTGAATGAATAAAAAAAAAAATCACACATTTAATGGAAGTAAAAATGCTCTTCCAAATCAAAAAAAAAAAGGAACAGATTTGGTAAGAGGAAGAAAAATTTTATAAAGTAAACATATGGCTTGTAATTTAATTAATTGACTTTTGAAGAAAAATATTATTTTTATTGCAAAGTATTACTTGTATTGAAATATAAAGATAATATGAATGCAATTTCAAGCTACTGCTTGAAATTACAAAGCACACTTTACACTTTACATTTTTATTTGAAACTCCCTAAAAATATAGGAACAGCTAAAACCGAGATAGACTTAACTCTAAAGTTGGTCATTTGAACAAGTATATCAGCATGTAAAGGGGAAAAAGGTCCATTACATGCACCTACACTAAATAAGACTACACCTTTTTCTAAATAGAAGAAAATACTGGGTTTTAAATTGATTTTAGTTAAAAGTACATTTGTATGTATATATATGCAAATTTATATATTAAGGTTTCATTCAAGATTCCAGTTTCATTCTATGTTTTTCTTCTACAGCTAAATGTCTACGTGAAATCACTCAAATGTTTGTATTCAAGGTAGTGTAGCAATATAGCTATAAATACAGAAAGCAGCAGGGTTGTATCATACTTTATTATATTGTTATTTTCAGCAAGCATGATCAGAGTAAAAGGCTGGCAATGGGAAGTTTCTGTGTCCCAGTCCTGATTGTATCACTGAGTCAATGTGTCATTCATTCCCTTGTGTTCCTGTCAACCAGTTGTAAAATGTGTGAGAACATATTCTGCACTTTTTTTCTTTTTTTCTAAATTTAATCTGATATTTTTTTGTGCAGTGTCAAGATGATGTTAGTTCTCCCTTATTTAGGAAAAAAATCCCAAAACAATACACAATTAAATATGCTGGCAAAAGCTATGCTCATACATTACGTGCCTACAAATTCTGTCAATATGCATATACATCTATAGCTGTACATAAATCCACATGTTCATAATTATATCTTATGGATAATTATTATTTATACAATACATGTGAATTTAAGTAATTTTTATTGGTCTATGCTGCACAAAAATGGTTTAGGATAAAGAAGATTCGAAACTAAGCATCTGAATTAGTATTTAACTTCACTGATGGAAAAAATAAAGAGAAATAGTAAAATATTTCTCACCAGCAATATGTACAGTGAAAATATCTCCAAGTTTCTTTTGCTGATCCAGTAAGAATTTGAAAGCATCTTTTCTAAAAATCAGAGCCTTCCCAAGGTAAGGAATCCAGCCATTGATTAGTGGGGGCTCTCCAGACTTCCTGTTAAAAACAGAAAAAAAATGATCAGGAATTAACTTTGGCATGAGAGCAACTCATCTTTTTATCTATTTATATATTACACTTAGAGCCACCATTTACATATATAATTCTTGCAATGTATAATATGTTGCACAGAAAGTTCTTCAGATATGATGGCAGGTTAAATCTAATCACACCTCTGAGCACAGAAGGCTCTGTGTGGTGATTAGGAAAAATAAGTGAGAGAAATTGAGATGCTTTTAACTACAGGTCGTACAGTTATTACCATCAAGTTATGAACACAGAAAAATGACATTTGGTAGAAAATCTCCCAGTAAAGAGTCATCTCATTTTCAATACTTGGCATGTCAGAGGAAGATGTATCAGAAGGCAATTATGACAGATTTAGGTAAATAGGACGCTGACAAACCACACAAAACAACTAGCCTTACAGATAACATTTTAATAATTTCAGTTTACCAGCACAGAGAACAGCTACCATTCTAACTAAATATCTTCAAAATATAGAATAATAATAGAGGCTAAACATTTACCATAATAAACCTTAGTCTCCGTACATTTATATCCTCCTAAGGTAGAAATGTGTATAAACAGTGAAAGATTAAATTCTAGATGATGATATTTGCATCCCAGTCTAAAAAAGCAGCCATGGTGTCTTGGTTACGTTTATGGAATACTGAAAAATACCTTTCCAGAATCTAGTAAGTTACATTTTTCTTTAAAAAGGAAAAGAGGTTCCCACGCTGTCCTATTCCTGCCTGAAAGTAAATGTCTTTCCTTCATGCTGGTCTTTAGTTGCTTGAATCTGATTTACAACAAAGAAACATAGAGCGTGCTTGCTCTGGAAAGGATTAAAACAAATATTCGCGAACAACTCTGCTGCTACATCCCATCTGTGAAGGTGACTTATACTACATGCAGTACAACTCATTCTGATTAAATACAAGATATTTACTAGCTTGGATCTAATCAAAGATCAAGGGATCACAAGCTTTACTACTATCATACACAGCATGGATTTTCATGTAGCTGGATTAACCCTATCATAGTCACATTCTCCCTTGAACTGCTGCAACAGAAATGAAAAAAAAAAGGTAAACATCATATGCTGTATTTGCATTTTATATTTTCCTTATTAAAACTTTCTGAACAAGAAATTAAAAGCCTGAGATTTGCTCTCTGATTTTAGGAAGTTGCTATGAATTTAATATACAGACAAAGAGATGTGGCCAAACCAAGCTGCGTATCTCGACCTCTTAATTTAACTTACCACTTATTTTGAATGTTAGTTTTCAAGAGCATCTTTTTGTCCCCTGGAAAACCAGTAAAACTTCTGGTCCAAATCCCACAATCTCACAGTTGACAAGTTTGTCCTTGTTTTTTTGTCCTTTGGGCTTTGTGGCTTTGGGGTTTTGTTGGTTTGCAGTAGGTTTTTTCAGTTGTGGAGAAGGTGAAGCCCTTTTTTTACAATACCTCCCATAAATCACTGTATTATCCATCCTCTAGCAGTGGATGGATAACGAAAAGTGGTCCAAAAAACCTTGTGATGGTTAATTTTGTATTAAATGAATACAAGAAAAGAACTAATCTGAGATTACGTGAGAAGGATCACCAGCCCTGGAAGCATAACAGCCAACTCGATACCCGCAATTATCCCTTCCAAGCCCATAAGGAATCTGGATGATTTACCCATATTTTTCACCCCCAGACTATTAAATCCTAAGAGCAGCCGTCTTTCACTTCTCAGGCTGGACACTATGCCCTGTAAGTAGTACCCTGACAAATATTTAGATGGTCTTTTTGTCATCTTCTAATTGAATGCATCTAATTTCACTCTCCACGTTCTGTCATTCGGTCAGAAGCTGTATTCTTCACAAGCTCTCCACTGGGTAAAAAGAAGGCAGCTCAGAAATCCAGGGGAAAATTAACTTAATGCTCCAAGTCTGCGGGATCACATCAGGGAGACATTTTGCTATTGCAAAGACGTGAGGGTCATCGTTCGCTTCAGACATGTTTAGCTCAGCAGCAATAAGCTTAATACTGTTAAACACTGTGTCAAGGCTATGAAGCTTTCAGAGGAAAATATAACACCAGTTCAACTTACGACCTACAGCAGACCGGTAACAGAAATGTGTCTTCATTTCTAGCTTTCCATCTCTTTGGAAGATGGAGGTCATCTTTATGACTTATCGATGTCTGCTAATACAAAGTGAAGAAAAGAGCACCTCGTATATTTTAGTGCCTCCCAAAATACAGTGCTTCACTGCACAAACTCTTAAGCAGCTGACCCTGTCTTCTTGAAGGACTCTCACCTGCATTCCAGGTACCTCCAGAAGTTCTCATCAGCTTCAGAGGCTACACTGAACCATTAAGAAAGCCCACAGAAACTTTTACAGATTAATCAATATGTTTGTGAACTTCAAGTCTGGATTCACACTTCACAGACATTGGAAGATTTGGTAATTAGGCAAAATATTGAAAATGTTAGTTACATATTTCTCATGACACAATATATATTGTTGTACCAAATGTAAAATAGAGCTAAGAAATATAAAAGAGCAAAATTAAGTGTTTTGATGGCAATTTAAGATTGTAACTTTTTTAATCTAAAGCATTCAGAATGTCTTACCAGGTTACATTTTATTCAGAAGTCATTTAACTGCTTAAATTTTAATTCACTTAACACACCTCATAATATTCTCAGGTCTTTTTGCTCTATGTTCCTATGCTTTTTTATGGCTTGGGCTGGTTTTGCTTGCGTACAGGAATAAGTTTAGTTATCTGAGAAGCCGCTGTGAAGTCAGTAAGACTTAATGGACAAATTTCACACATATGTAAGTGAATTTTACAAATAAAGCATCAGCAACATGTCCAATACAATCTATAAGTAGACAGATCAGTTCCAAAGTGGAGGGAAAACAACATGTTTGTATCATCCATCATTGTTAAACGGATAATTTCAAATGGCATTATGAAAAAATCAGCTGGCTACAAATACAGCCCATAAATAGGATGAACAGATTTTGGTACCTAATTTTTCTCTGCTTTCACAGTGAAAAGATACTTTCTTGATAGCAAGCAATAAAGTTGCAATGCCTACTCTATCAAATAAGCAAAGTTTTAGAGGTTTTTTGCAGTTTCCTTAAGGTGAGATTTTTTTACCTCCCCCGGAACACTGACTCAGGTGTAAGGCAGTATTAAAAAATGTGGATGTTGTACCTATATCTCACTCATAGCAGCAGTGATGCAATAAAGCAGGAGAAAAATGGCCTACAGCCTCAATTATGTGAAAAAATAGTTTCAAAAAATATATATTTTAAAAAATTTAAGTCTCTAAGCATTGTGCTTTCAGTTACTGACAGGGAATTATTTGGAAACACAAATAAGGTCATTTGTTAAGCTCTCCGCACGTTTACTTTTTGGGTGAGTTTTTTTTTTCAGTTGTAAGAAAATACCCTAAAAATTTACAAGCAAACAGACTTTGCCAACATTATCTTTCATAGAAATATTATTGCTTTGTAAAAGCAATTAAGACTATTCTTTTGTTGGTTAAACCATTCAACATCACTGCAGTGTAGAGCATTAGATCAGTGTAAATGAGAGGAGAATCCTTCTCATTTCACTGGTTATTTGTATTCCAAGGGAGCAGATGCCTTCCAAATTATGCAAAAATCCACAGCGCATCTTGTACTATAGCAGATGAACAGGTTAATTTTTCTTTTTGCACATAATAAATCATAAGTGCTTTAACACCCATAGTCGCATTTCATGAACATAAACCTTCTGTTTAATAATGTCTGTTTACAACTAGAATCAGACATACAGTAATCTCTTGCCTGGGATAAACATTAATCCAGATCTGTCTAGAAAAATTATACAATTCATTACCATAAGTAATCTCTATTGTGCCCTGTGCTTAACCTTCATCTTTTTTCCTGTCCTATAATCTTGCAAATCCACTGGTGGTGTATGATTGGCATCTGGTGTTAACGCAGCCTTCACTGCACACAGCACAGCTGAAGAAGCCCCACATCAACATGTCACTATGCAGGGTACAGCTGGTTCAGCTGACCGCTTCTCAGAAACTTTTACCAAAGGGTGAAAAACACCTACAAGCCAGGGAGAAAAAGGTCTAACAGTAATATCATGTGCCACAGCGGGGTCACTTTTGATGCCAAGTCATTGTTACCTTCCACAAAAATTAAAGGTAACAGCCTGATTTTCCCATAACATCTCTGCCCAAACCATCACATACTGCATCCAAGCTGGAACACTCCGTGCTGGGGGACTTTAAGGAATGGAAATGGATGGGTACAGAAGTAGAACAAAAGCTATTATGAACATGTCAAAGCAGTTTGAGATTATTCACAGGCTGATCACAATATTTAAGCAACAAGACATGACAGACAGTGTCTTTCCAGGGGCTTATGAGCACTCTAACTGCGAGGAAAAGAATGAGGCCAAAGGCTTCAACCCCAACAAAAGTAATCCCCAGAATGTGGTGTCTGGAGTGTCTTCTTGTATTATGAGAGAGGAAACACAGGAAAGTTAGGACAGGAGAAAGGCAGCAAGTCTATCTTCCTATGTCCTTTTAATTCAGCAGTTACAGTTTCCTCCAGATCTGCTCACAGCATTAGTTGGTTTGTATCTATGAGAACAGAAATAGAAAAATATCTTCAAAATATTTGTCCACAACACAATTTTTCAATACTCATAAAATTATGCATGCCATAAATACCCCATCCAGATTATCTGCCTCAGTGACCTCCCAGACTCCAAATTTTCCGGGCTGAACACATGAATTATGAAAAATTATTCCCTGAAGAACAAGCCAGCTGAGAATTTTAGCAATATACAGTCTTCTACCATTCAATTCTCAGCTCCCATACCTCCTGCAGAGGTAAGAACCAGATGCTGCTCCCATCTGATCACTACTTGGGAGATTACGTGGAGTAAATGGATGCATCAGGCCAAGTCCTGACAGAGATGCAGACATGGATTGACTCAGTGAAGAAGAAACAAGAGCCCTGGGATGGAAAAAAAGTGCTGTTGCCACCTATACTTTTGCTTAGTTAAAGTGATTTCATGCTGCAGTACTGATAACCTCCTCTCACCAGGCTAAAGATCACTTTTAAAAGAAAAGGAAAAAGACTCAGGAAAAACTAGCAAATACACTGTTAAGCACACCAGTAAAGAGGAGTTTATTTGCGCTCTCAAAAAGAGCAGTACAGCAAAGACAGACTCTAGTGATAATGTGAGACAAACTGGGAGAAATGCTGACGAAAACAAATCAACCAACCAGTGAATTTTTGCAGTGATTTTTTTTCCTCCCCTACAGAAAAATGCAATCCTTTCGTTGAAAATTTTTCATGTCAAGAACCTTTCGGATTTAAAAGGAAAATCCTTTCTTATTTTAAAACAAAAATAATACAAGCTTTTTGTTGCTGAGCTCTCTAACTTGTGTTGCCATCCTCACAGGAGCTCTTCTTTTTTCTCTGTTTCAGTAATTTCCTTTAGGTCATCCCCAAATAACCAAAAGATACCAGTACCCAACAACTCATTCAGAAGCTCTGAAATATTTCTCTCTAGGAAATTAGATTACTTTGACTTTTTTTAGGCTAAATTATCTCAACACTTGTTGGTTGACATTGCATGTACCACCTCTTCATACTTCAGAATTGTGTGTTGAACGACACATCCATAAATTCAATCACTACTTGTAGTGACTGGTTAGGACATTGTCTGAAAGTAAATACCATTGTGGGAAAGTAATCTGAATAGTTTTAAAATGGAAACCCGCTACAAAAATACTTTTGGCTTAAGTTATAGCAAATGCTGACAATTCCCAGAAAGGTCCTTTACAAAATTTAATGTAAAGTTTCTTAACACCCAAGATAAGAGTCATGGGGAAGACAAGATTTGGCCAATGAGACAATAATTCAGCAATATCAGAAATTAATATAAATTAAGTGCTTATGGCCCCATCCTTGAAATCCTACCTTGCTTTTGCTCTGGGTGAGGTCAGTGAGAGCAGTCACAATTACTCAACGCTTTGCCTGAGCAAGCCCAAGGTTATTCTATTACATTTAAGTAACACAGATTTGAGATAATTTGCCCAGGCAAGGGCTTTCCCCCTCTTAATTCATATTTAATGAAAGAAAAGTAGGCTAGAAAGGGACAATGAGAGGTTATTTATTCCATGTCTCATATCCCAGGTAGGGTGCTGTGCACTGATATCTTGTCCCGTATTTGTCTATGCTGTTCTGGAAGATACTCAGTAATGGAGTCTCTACAGTCTCCTCAAGCAATCTGTCCTTATTATCAGAAAGTTCTTCCTCACATCTAACCTTTATCTTCCTGTTGTACCTTAAGCCCACTACTTCTCATTCTCCCTGCAAAGAATAAAAGAATAAATGATTCCCTTCACTTCTGCAGGAGCACTTAATATATTTAAAGGTACTTATGCTCTCCTTTAAGTCTTCTTCAGGTTAAATAACCTCAGTTCCTTCCAGTATCTCCTCATAACTATTTTCTAGACCTGTACATGCTTATGTCACTCCCCTTTTGATTTTCTAGTGTTAGTCCACACCCTGCTCTGTGGCAATATCCTGCACTGGGTGCAGCAGAGCAATTATCTCTCCCATCTCGAGGGTGACACACCTGGCTTTGCCTCCCAGCACAACTTCAGCTTTCTGTGCAAAATCACCACTGTGACAAAAATCCAGCTTGGGAACCATTACAGCCCTCAGCCTTTTCCCCACAGAAAAGACTTTGCTCCTGTCCAGATGCTGTTGGTTAGTCCGCTTGTGTTTTCCAGTTTGCCATTCGGAATGCTAACCTTTCCTTTGCAGGCTTGCAGGCGCTCTTCTTTTGGTATTATCCAAAACCATAAACACTTCTTTTCCTGTATTCATGTGAGAAGGATGAGATCAGAATATAAAGTCCACTGGTATTTCCTTTTACCACTATTTATGCTTGCACATCAACTGGCTTTACCTAAGAGAACCCAATGACTCCTCCCTAATATCCATCTCTTTCATAAGCCATTTCTGCACTTTAAGATACTGCCTCACTGCAACACGTTAAAACTGTACACAGTAAGTAGCTCATAGTAGGAAAACATATTAACCGTCTGGCCTAGAAATGACAAGTGAAGTGTGGATAAGAATGTCAGCACTCCCCACAGGAATATATTCAAATAGGCAGAAATCATTCCTTATGTAATAAGCAAACAAATAAATTCAGGAAATCTCAGAAACAGTGGTGGGACATTATCACGTTTAAAAAACTGTGGCAACAAGGCAAGAGAGGGGAATGTTAGATGAAAAGATATTGCTGCTTCTATGTGCAGCAACTGTGTTTTCTTTGAGTTTATAATATATAATTTAGAAGGAAAATGTAAAAATCAAATATTATTTCCTGGAAAACTGTATGAATGCCAAATAATGAGGATATTCATTGGAACAAAAAAGGTAATGAAAATAGCTCCTTCATTTTCATGTAACTGAGCTGTCCAAAATTTTGGTATCTTTTTAGGTTCTTTATCATCACTGGAGAGAAAAGGAGTGAAAAGGTTTTTTTTTTTGGTCTTTATTAACAATACAGATGCGTTAAAGTTGTTCACTCAAAGCTGAAATGATATACTGAAGGGAGATAACTGACACTGTCACTAATTCATATATCACAGGAAAACAGCAACTGAGTATTGTACTCGGGTGAATGCTTCAAAAGCCTTAATGTTTGCAAGATGTACGTAGCATGAGTAGGTCTTCTTGCCTTTCAAACTATTACACATCCTCCCCAGATCCTCATTTTCCCTCTTTTCCTTCCAGTGCTACAAGTCTATTGCACATGTTCTGAGAAAGAGTCTTGTAACTGGACTCTCCACTACACATTCATTCTCTCCTGCTTCATCTCCTTCTGTCACCAGCCTAGGTTAACATTTCAGTTTCTGCGTGATTTTACTTCTCAGAAGAAACTATAGGTGATTTATTTCAGGAAAGCATGTTGCAATATGAGCTCTTCATCTTTTGCTCCTCACAAGTCTTTCCTCCTTCCTAGATATACTTCTGTGCTTCTTCTTCGCACACCTCCTCTTCCAAAACTTCCCCACTCTGTTTTCCATTCCACTTGTACCCTTTCCCTCCTTCTCTTTCCCCTAGCTCTGTTCTGGCTCTGCCCCTGATTCCAGTAGGACACATGGGTCTTTTTCAAGCCAGCCTTTCTGGCAGTTCACAGCTGGGTAAGTCCTATCCCTGCCTTACCAAGCTGCCACAATTAGGGAGCAAAACCTCTGACTATTTGCAAATTTGTTTTCTTAGGGCTGGTTAGAGATGCTTTTCACATCATCATGCATATGAGCAGCACCCTTCTATAATTCATGCTTCATGCTACGTAATGGCAGCCCAATGGAATTTGAAGTAAGTGCGTATGAAATGCAGTTTATTATTAAGCATTCCTTGGTAGGACTAGCCTGAATTTAAACCTCTCATTATGAGGGAAGCTCTGAAGTATCTTAAAACAGTCTTATTTTTAAAGATTAAAAAAAAAAAATCTTAAATATATTTCCCACAAAACAGCTGCTCCTCAATTTTATTTAGCAGATATCAGAATGAAGACCGTTGCAGCCTTCTTAGTGTGCCCACAGCTTTTCCTAGGAAAGTTACTAATGAGAGGGATGGTTTTCCAGCCTCCTCCCCGAATGGATTTACAGAGCAGTACGCAGCCACCCGCTGCCCAGGTGGACACCCTGTGAGCTGGGCTATGTGTCTCACAGGTGATCTCTGCCCGAAGTCCCCCTGGGGTGCTCTCATCTGCTTTTTCCTCTCCTGAGCCTGACACTCTGCTGAGCCCTTAACAGACTTAATATGTGTTAATATAAGAGCTTCAGTGTATTGCCTGAAAACAATGGTTTGATGCTTGGAAAATATATTCCTTTAATTGGTCTGCAGCTGCCCTTTTAAAATATTTACGTAAACTCTATTGCGTTCAAGGGCATAAGGGTTAAACCCTTAAATGAGGCTCTCGGCCTTCTGTTTGTGTGAGTTCTCTGGAATGTACAATATCCTTGTCGCTTTTAGGTAGCCTAATTAATTCCAGGTTTAGGTAAATCAAGAATACATTTTCATTCTGCAGCCATGGAAAGTAAAACATTAATTGAAGATCATAAGATAGAACAGTAACTGGGACATTGTAGGTCTGAACATGTTTTAAATCCCTCTGCTGTGAAAGATGGAGTAGAAAATATAAATACAATTCTCAATTTTTTTAATTAAATTGAGTAAATGTCAACTTGGGGACTGTAATCAGAGATATTACAATTGCAAATGAATACTTGTTTCATTGTTTTCCTAAGCTGCTTCCTGAACAAAATAACACTTGGATTATAATACAATCATATTTCTGAATAGTCCAAGACTTGCCAGTCCTAGATCTATTGAAATGTACACTTTTTTCTTTCCCAAAACCCCAGATATCGCTTGATTGCATAATTTCATAGAATCACAGAATAGTTAAGGTTGGAAAAGACCTTAAAGATCAAGCCCAAATTAACCTAGCACTGCCAAGTTCACCACTAAACCACGTTCCTAAGTGCCACATCTACATGTCTTTCAAAAGCCTCTTAAGGATGGTGTCTTAATCACTTCCCTGGGCTGCCTGTTCCTGCGCTTGACAACCCTTTTGGTGAAGGAATTTTTCCTAATATCCAGTTTAAACCTCTTCTGGTGCAACTTGAGGCCATTTCCTCTTTTCCTATCACTTGTTATTTGGGAGAAGAGATCAACACCTACTTTGCTACAGCCTCCTTTCAGGTAGTTGTAGAGAGCATTAAGGTCTGAGTCTCCTTTTCTCCAGGCTAAACAACCCGAGTTCCCTCAGCCGCTCCTCGTAAGACTTGTGTACCAGATCCTTCTCCAGCTTCGTTGCCCTTCTCCGGACGTGCTTCAGCACCTCAATATCTCTCTAGTAGTGAGGGGCACAAAACTGAACACAGTATTCAAGATGCAGCCTCACCAGTGCTGAGTACAGGGGTATGATCACTGCCCTGGCCCTGCTGGCCACACTGTTTCTGATACAAGCCAGGATGCTGTTGGCCTTCTTGGCTGCCTGGGCACCCTGACGGCTCATATTCATCAAGCTACTGACCAACACCCCATGGTCTTTTCAGCCAGGCAGTTTTCCAGCTGTAGTGTTGCCTGGGGTTGTTGAGACCCAAATGCAGGACCTAGCACTGAACCTCATACAATTGGCTTCTGCCCATTGATCCAGCCTGTCCAAATCCCTCTGCAGAGCCTTCCGACCCTCAAGCAGACAAATACTTCCACCCAACTTGGTGCTGCTTGCAAACTTACTGAGGGTTCATTTGATCCTCTCATCCAGATTGTTGATAAAGGTATTAAACAGAACAGGCCACAGTACTGAGCCCTGGGGAACACCACTTGCCATCAGCAACCAATTCAATTTAACTCTGTCTACCACCACACTTTGGGCTCGGCCACCCAGCCAATTTTTTACCCAGCAAAGAGTGCACCCATCCAGGTCATGAGCAGTCAGTTTCTCCAGGAGAATGCTGTGGGAAATGGTGTCAAAAGCTTCCTTAAAGTCTAAGTAGTCAACCTCCACAGCCTTTTCCTTGTCCGCTAAGCGGGTCACCTCATCATAGAAGGACATCAGGTTGTTCAAGCATGACCTGCCTTTCATAAAGCCATGCCGATCAGCTATGATCACCTGGTTGTTGTCAAGGTGCTCTGTCACTAAGCAGAGGAGTTCCTTTACCTGGGCACACCTCCCCAGGTACACTCACAGCTCCATACTGGTGTAAGAGTCAAGCACAGCCCGCAGGCAGACTCCTAGACGGCAGCATGTTCCCATTCGAGCTCTGTCTAGATAGCTGTGTCAGCCATAGTGGGTGCAGATCTTAGAGAGTCCATGGCTTTCTGCTGGGTGGATACCATTGCTCCCTGGCTGAGCTGGCAAGGCTTCAGCACCCTTCCTACAGGCTCTTCTGCACAGACTGCCACACCACACCATTTGCCTGCCCGGGTCCCATCAGCTACTGTGATGTGAGCCACAGGCTGTGACCAGCTCTCTGGGTTCCCCCGGTTCAGGAAATCCCACTGCGCAACACACTGGAGTGCTCCAGCAGCAATTGTGCCTGGAGCTACTCACCTCAGCAACTGAGTAACTTCTAACTTTGGTTCAAGGGTATAGGACAGATCTAAACTCCCTGGTGTTGGCAACAGTAATTTCCATTTTCCATCAAGTAAAAGACTTGAGTTTGAAAATTAGGAATTTTATTAAATAAATGTTCAAGATTTTCCAACCAGCTATTCCAACTGAGCGCTATTACATGTTTTGAAGCCCAACAGAATTAAATGCTGAATCCCAAACAGTAGATGAGGCAGCTGTCTATACACAGAACATAAAGTTCATGGAAGCATCAAAGCTTCATGAAATCTTAAAAATGTAAAACATTTCTATTGTGGAGGTAATGAGCTTTACAGGTTCTAATGAAAAGAAAGTGGATGCAGCCTGACAGAGACAAAGGTTTAGGACACCTCATCCATGTTAATATTATTGCATAGGAATGAATACAGACTTGGGACTATGGCCAAGTGGCTCACCCATTCATCATTCTCCTTGCTGAAACGCCTCCAAGACTGGCTGCACAGCCACTCATCTCATACAGAAAGCTGTAGGTGTGGGTGTTTTAGAATACACTAAAGGGTATTCTCTCAGGTGACTGGCTACTTGATCAGCCAGCTAGCTGACTTGCACCTCAAATTTTGCCATATGACTAATGCTGAAGAGACAAAGCAGCTCAGATTTCTTCCTAGAAGGACCTTAATATTGCTTGCAAAAGACAGTTAGATATGTAGGAAGTCTGAAAATCCACTAACTGAGGTTGCCAGTAAAGTTGATGAAATTCTGAGTCTTGTGAATGCCTAGACCCTGCTGGGGTTAGCCACCTCAGATAACTCCTAGATGCAGCTTGCAATGTTATTTCCATCTGTATGTCTGAATCCCGAAGCATGTACTTCCCATTTTCCCAGTATTTGAATATTTCAAATTCAGTCAGATTTAGGAATTTTTATTTGTTCCATCTGAAAGCCAGTATCCTACAAGTACAATGGACTTCTATTATACCAAAGGGTGGATATCAACACCATCATAAACTGATGCAGAAATGTGCAAAATATGGACTCACTGAAGTCAACGCTAGTAGCCTGACTATTCAGACTAATTGTGAAAAGATTTCCTGTCATGTGCTGCTCTGAGAAGTCAGGTCTGGGGCGTGTCTGGAATTTCATATTAAGATCTATAAGCTGTCCTGTTGTTCATGAACAACTGGTGACATTATATGAATGACAAGGAGTGCATCAAAGGGTGCATTGGCCATGCTGAATTTTGCTTTGAGAGTAGGCAAGAATCCTGAATAACAGTTTCTCCTAGCTGTAGGTCTACTTTGGTATAAACCTGAGTCTTTACAGAAGGAGTTTATGTTCTCCATCACCAGTAATTGTTCCATTTATATGCTGTGCTATGTACGTTTGGCTTTATTACTTTTCAATTAGAAAGAAAAATCTTAAGGAAATGAAAATTAGAAATGAAAGGTTATCAGTAAAAAATTTTAACATTCCAATTCCAAGCATTTGCACTGTTCTCATCCAATGTAGCCTTCTGTTAATGATACTACTGTCATTTTACTGACAACCCTAAACAGCTTTATTCTCTTTTCTAATTAAGAGACAAAGCTGATTATGTCAATCTATGAACTGACATCTGAGTGTTTTTGTTACAATGCAAGAAGCAATGAATATGACTATTGTTATGCTAAAACAAAAACTTGGGAATTTTAATGGGAAAACCCAAGATAGCAGACTATATAATGGCTAAATTAAAACAGATTCTTCCTATTCATGCAAAATGCACATGTGATTGTATTATACAATGAGATGAAGATACTGCGTGAGAAATTAATTTCCAGTAATAGAAAACATAAAGCAACAATGATACATAAAATACCTGACTAAAATATGTGAGGAGAAATCATCAGATCATAAAATATCTCAAACAAATAAATGACAGACTAAGCCATCAATCCTCAAGGAAAAATTAAGCTATTAATCGAAAATGCTTGCATGTCAAGACATGATTTCAGCTCCATCCTGCTGCTAAATCAAAGATACCTGCTCAGCAGACTCTCCCATGCAAAGGAATACATCTGGAGGCATTCTCCATTACTGCCTTGTGCATTAATTGGGAGGGCAGTGAATATCCAGTTTTCACCACTTCCCCCAAGCTACCATAAACATTCCTCTATTTTGTGAACTAGAACTAGCTGCAATGACTGGTCAACCTGGTAGCCAATAGGTATTTCTAAGATAATATTGTGGATGGGATGAAATGCTCATCATTGCAGGAAGATCTTTGTATTTGCATGGACACAGGTAAGATTCTGAAATAATCTCCCACATGCAAGCATTAATAGCTGCAATCTGTGCTACCTAAAAAAGCCAGGAAGAAGACAGCAGCAGGCAAATCCCGTAGAATCAGATGAACTTCAATATTTTGGGATGTTAGCAGTTTTAAGACTTGAAGATGGAATGAAACAGTTTTCCCCTCAGTTGTGATTAAAGGCAAGACAGAGATTATGCATCTTTTCTGGCAGCTCCACATCTTCAGGACCACTGCTGCTGCTGAAGCTCCTGTCGGGAAAGCCTTGAATCCTCTCCAAGGAACTCTGCTTATCCTGTGTAAGAGGTTCCTACCAATGGTACTGGGTGTCCTTGAGACAGAGCTTAAAGTACTGCAGACTGACACAGCTCTACTGGCACCATCTGAGCTAAATGAATTTACACCCTGAAGATCAAGTCCTCAGCTGCTGTCAGTGTCAACCAGCGTTGACATACATCCAACAAACACATACATCTTTTCCTTCCTTTAAAGACTTCTGTTCTAAATGATCAGAAAAAGCCAAGACATTACAAACCACAGTATCAATAGCACTAAATTTAATTATGGATTACAGCATATGTGCTTCTGCACAAGCACCTGTGGTTACAAACTACCATTGCTCTACCATGGATTGTATCAAGGGATCTTATCCCCTTGCCACAGTCAAGACTGAACATCTGTGTTCTTCTATACCCGCCTTCATGGAGGTTTAGTCAGTGGGGAAGATACCTCCTTACACTTTCATTAAAATAGATCTGGAAGTATAAGCTATAGCCTTCACACTGGATGCGCAGGTCATGCATATGTCTGCATAACTGCAGAGATATGCAAGATAGGAGATATTTACTATTTGTAAGACAAATGGTGTTGCTCAGTACATCAAAAAATCACTCTACTTTTGTTGCACATGACATAATACTCAGATGACTGAAAATGAAATTTTGGGAACTGCTTTTAAAGCATTATTAAAAAGAATAGTAATTTTTCCTGTGCCATGGGATCTCCTCTAAGAGCCCACTCAATTAATTGTCATTGCTAATCCGTTCAATAGAATTCCAGTTCTGATGGCTACTCACTAGTAAGGTTAGGCTCTTCACTGCTTAACAGGAGAAAGGGAAGGTTTCAGAATGTATGCCCTTTGGCTTGGAAAGCATCATGATCTTCTTCTAAGCTGCACACATTTTGCTCACACTGAAGTAGCAAGATTGGGACACTTACAGAAGAGTTTGGAAACACATCACACTCTTAACTGCAGCTTCCATCACATACAGGGTCACATCACAGGTGATTGACAACAGCATCTAAATCCATATGTAAATATTTGGAGTTATGATTACTGAACAGAAAATTATTGCTGATATTTGGTATTTATATTCTTTGGAATTTTCTTCTTCAAAGAAGAAAGAAAAAATCAAATCAAAGTCTCATGCTTTTCTCCTGATCTGCTATATGCATTTACTTTATAACAGCAGGTAAATAAAAGCCAAATTAAAATCATGACCTATACTCAATGGTATAAATCCACATTGCAGCATTAATTTAAATATTGCTATTGCTAGGTCAAATGATAATGGGTATGGCATAATATCTGATTAACATTGGTACACCAGCAAAAGTGACCATGATGGTCACAGAACATGAACTGTCAACAGGAGCTACAAACACGTCACCATCATGATGAGATTTTCAGAAAAAGGGAACTCTATGCAACCTGAAGAACTCTCAAAAAATTCCTTTGAAAAGCAGATTACTGAAAACAAACCCTACCAATGCCTCTGGCCACTGCCCTGCCACAGAACTTCTTCTGTTTGTACTGGGATCGGTTCCCACCACAGTCAGCTGCTGGACTTTTGCCAGCCACAGCAGAAGTGGGGGTCTTTCAGTTGAACAGGCATCACATCTATTTCTATGCTTTCACTTCTCCTCTTCTCCCCTGATTCCCCCTCAGTCCCCTCCCAACTCCTCTGGTCAGGCTAGAGGCCATGGCCAAAAGGAAAGAAGTACAGCCAAGACTTTCGTATGCCCCAGCAACCCCTCTCTGCTGTTGCAGGGTCACAGGCAGCCAGAATGATTTACAGCAGCCTTCAGGCTACGCTAACTTACAGTGAGGGACTTGACTGACTCATTGCTGCTCCAGGACTGTGGGAACAGAAAGCCACCTTCAAGCCATTTTCAGACATCCCTGCTTCTGAGCTGTGCTATTTCATCCTTGCCTGCAACTGAAAAAAACTGTCAGAGCATGGTTGTTTACACATTTTGCAGCTGCAGCAATGGGGTGGATTCCTTTGCCTTTCTTCTGCCTTCATTTCTTTATTCTTTGCTGTCTGTTTTGGTGTTACAGATAGCTCTGGTAGCATTCATAGCCCCATACTCCATCAGAGATGGTGATTCATGGCAGTGTCTGCTCTATTGACTGGTCTTCAAAAGCTGATGCTCCCTTCAGCTGCGTGGCTGTGAGAAGGCATGTTGCACTGGAGTTTGCTGTCTGCAAACAGGATAAGTGACATTCTCATGGTTCACGTGTGCCGTGCCCATCAGGAGTAATTTTTTATTTTTGCACCTTAATTTTTAAAGAAGCAAATGCTGGTGACAGGCTAAACTGAAGAGAGATCAACTGTTTCATTTCACTACTTATCAGCTTTACTGATACCAGCTTTCTACTCTGAGGTTTAAATTTCTGCATCGATAATCTATTTTGTTAGGGCACAGAAAATATCAAAATACATTTATTCTACTAATTCCTGTAGTATTCATGCACTTAATATGCACCTTCTATATTCTCTTCCATTTTAGATTTGCCATTTTAACTTAATGCTCTTGATTGCATATTTTTCAGTTACCCTCTTTGTCCTTTTCTTCTGTAATACCTTTATTATATTCAATCTTTTTAGAAGAAAAGTACGTCCATTTTTAATATTATAGCTTCTTCTCTATCACTATCTAGATTTTACATTTCATTAAGCAGACAGTTTTAATTTTACTTTACTCTGGCTGTTCCTTTCATTAGACTGTTTCTTGTCTTGACCCTTACATTTTATTTTTCTCTTCTATAATTTGTTTTTACCCTGCCTAACTGATGTGCATCTCTTTTCAAGTGTGCTTTTATTCCCTGTTACTCTCTTTGTTACTCGGTGCTGACAGTGTTTTTCCCCATCTCCTCTGAGTGACAGTGACAGCATTTGAGTGGTAGCTGGCAGATTTAGGGACAAGAAGTATCTCTCTGAAAAGATTCTATTTGGTTTTATTTTTATTTTGACTGTAAAATCAGACCTCTCGAATCCTAGAGCACCAGGGGGCATTGTTTCATTTGGAAAATAAAAATTGTCATGATAGCTATTAACTTCCCAACAAGTTCACTGCAATACCAATCAGAGTCAAAGGAAAAAAAAATCAGAATGGAGCTATTATGTCAAACACAGCCACCAAGGTGGGTTACGGGTCAAATGCTTTAATGCTTGAAGATGGGTATTATTCTGGAAATCTGGTCCATGGTGAATAAGAAGTGTTGTACTCCTGACCTTCAACCCTGTACATCTCAACGTTCAACCATAGCACTGAGCGGGAAATAAGAGATCAGAAGTTACAATGACAGCTCCCAAGCTGAAACCTGAATTTAATCAATAGTGGAAAATATTGACTGAAGTATTTAGAAGGAAGAGGCAGTGACTGCCAAGGGAAATTACACATAAATGCAAAGAAACAGCATGAACTGCCATGAAGATGAATGGAAAGGTGAAGCAGCCAGAGAAAGTGGAATATCCCCCAGGATTGGGCCCAGTGCCTACATTTTAGGGAAATAATTAATAGGCTGAATTTCATAACTAAGTGCAGGGCAATAACAAACCTCAGTGCAGCTTCACAGCTGGCTAAACTCGCAATAGCAACAGACAACACTATTACCACTAGTGAAACAATCCTGTTTGCCAAAGAAAAAAGAGAAAAACGAGGCAGCAACACTGCCTACAGTTATAAGGGAAATCATTTATGTAACAACTTAACTAATGCCCAGAAGCCGAATCACTCACAGCATTCAGAAAATTACAAAGGGTGCTCAGTAGTATTATACAATCCAGGGCATTAGAGTATCGTGGTCTTAACATGCCAGGAACAAATTTAAGCACTCTGCAATGTATGTCTCCAAACCCTGCAGAACACAAGCAAACACTCAATTCGAACCACACTGCAGAATGAAGCATGCAGCTATTTACGAATTACGGACCTAAATGTCCAGAGGTGGATTTTTTTTTGTTCTTGTTGTTGGTTTTGGGGATTTTCTATCTTATTTGGTTCAGTTTTTATTTTCATGTGCTTTGATGCTGGGATAGCTTCAAGAGTTCATGCTCAAAGTGTGTTTGTAAGGGAACAGAACTGAAATGTAGCTACCTCTAAACTGCCTGCTGCAGGTGATGACCTCCTTATTGAACCGATGGACAGCACTACGTGAAACATGAACACCGTTCACAGTACCAAGTCTTGCTACAGCTTTGCTAGCTCAAGCCCAGGGCCAGGCCACACACAGACCATACAAAGAAAGTAAGAACAAGTGTTTGGGCCGCATTTCAAATGTAACACCTGCTGAAACCCACAAGAAGCTCCTGCAAGTCCGTATTTCCCCTGGGTAGCGGCAGAGCCCTGGAGATACTGTGTGTGTCACACTGTGAAGTCAAATGGAAGATATCAAGTTCAAAACTCACACGGCAAAGTTCTTGGAGAGCAACTATTTCATAAATCTCCACTCCTTCATGTTGTCTTCTGAATCTCTGCTGCTCTGCATCTCAACAACTGGGCACCCACTGCCTGACACATCATATTCTTCCTCTGAACTGCATATTGATTCTCCATGGGAAAGAGAATCACACAGCAGACACTGCACGGTTTGCTGTAAAGACTACTTCAAATTACAGCAATATATGTCTAAGTATATATACCTACAAATAAATCAACCAACACATCAAACACAAAAACTTCTTTTTACCCCTCTATTTCATGCAAACTTTTCCCTACTTATTCCAACAGGTACATTTTCTTCATTTTTATTAATAAAGCTCATATTGATCTCTCTCCTTCAAAATGAACAACAAAGTATACATTAACATTATATATAAAACATACACATTATCACAGACATTTATACAGAGCTAATTCAGTTCCTGCCATTTTCCTTACTATCAGTGCTGTATTTTACCTACTTGTGCATTATCATTTTACTGTTACAACTGAAAAGACTTTAAATGCTCATTTTCTTCTTCTATTATAAGCGACCTGCTGAAGTCTAATTGACTAACAGATAAGTAATTTAATCTTGAGCTTCTACTGCCATCTGTAATATCAGCAAAATATTGTAGGTAAATTATAACAATATACCAAATTGGTTAAGAGTTTACAGTCCTTCATGAAAATGTTCAGCACAGTAGCTTGAAATAACTGTGTATTGTTTTCTGTATCTACTATCAACAATACCTTCTATTTATTTTCTTGTAAATTAGCATTTTAAAAAAAAGTAATTGTTTATTGTTTCCTTCATTAAAGTTTGTTTTGGAAATAATATGGCTAATTCTGAAATCCAGTGTTTCCAACTAATAAAAATCCATGTTCAATGAATGTTTACTTGCAGAATGCAATGTATTCACAACACAGGTTAAAGCTGGTGAGGAGGTGGACACAGCCTCATTAACCTATCATCTAGATACAAATCCACCTGTGAAATTCGGAAGCATTGTTACAATATAAAGACTATGAATTCCTTTAGGGTAAATCTTAAAACCTCTAGCTGGAACATCCTTTTAGGATATTAGAGACAGACCTGTGAATATCTACTGCTGAAAACAGATCCACTTCTTCAATAACTGCTCTAAATTTCAACCTAAGCAACTCCATAAGGCTGCAGCTAGTTACATTTGCCATTTCCTAGACTGCAATGATAAAGAGAATGTTATTGTTCATTTCAATTTAATGTGTGGATAATACTGTCCCTAGGCACCAAATTCCTACCAAGAAGGTTAGATTATTGTAATACCCACATAATTAATTGCATTATCAATTTTCTTACTTTTTAAACATTAGCTTTTGCTTAGAGAAGATTACCGCATTGCTTCTAAAAATGTCTTTACAATTAATTATCTTTCACTGCAGCAAGCAACAAGGAAATGGATATTAATAACATAAGACTTTCTCAAATTGATGGGATTATCTCATTTTTAATTACAGGTGGCATAAACAGTTACGAGCCTGTTAGTTTGTGCAAGAAATGTGGAAAAATACTTATAGCCTCTGCAATACGCTGTTTTGTATAGCATTCAGGCTACTTATTTGTTTACACAAATTATTCCAGTCTGCCTTGGAAAGGCTCTTCAGCCTTCAAAATCATCTCTGGGAAGTTTCATCACAGAAAACAAACACCAGTCACCAGTTCAACCCTGCCTTGCAGGCAGTGAGTCAGGGAAGTCTTCCTAGGGTCTTTAAGCCAGTTGTGCTCCTAGACAATGCTGAGCAAGGCCAGCACCTTATTTTAAAGACAACTCTGACATATTAAAGGTCCATGTTCTTTATTAGAAGCCCTTCTTGATTTGAAAATAGAGATAATAATCCCACTAAAATGCCAATTTTCTGGCCAGTGGAACATCCCTCATTCCTGTATTGGTAGGACCCTCATCCTCCCTCCCAAGCTCAACATTCTTGGTGGTTGTGCTGCCTCCATCCATTATGCACCCACAACACCCAGCACTTGGCTAGTGGGTCCCATCTCTATTGTGTGAGAGCACAGCAGATGTCTTCCCATACAGCCAGATGGGCAGAGCTGCCTGAGATAAGTTCCAGGAGAGGGAAGAAAGAAAGGAAAGGGAGAAAGGAGAATAGGATCAAGAACGAAACAATGGGGAACCTCAAGCTGAAAGAAAAAAAGGACATATTTGGGAGTCAACCAAAGGCCTAGGAAGGCAGAAAACAAGAGAAGTAAAAATGCTGAACTCTGGGGTACAAGAAGGCAGTATCCTAATCAACTTGGCCCAGATCTCATAGGTTTCAAAGGGCTGTCTTTTATCTAGAGTCTGGCAGGGTATCTGTGTGGAAAATACTGTAGAAACTAAAAGTTTGACATGTTAATCAAAGAGTTAGTGAAATCCATGTGTGGAAAGTCTAAAATTAGAAAAATACTGCACACAGACCTGAAATAAACTGAGTCACATATTCACAGAAACTAGATGAGGCAAAAGGTATGTGCCTGTGCAACCTTCTCCTGCCACGCACTCCCTGGCACACATCTGCTGCTGGTCCTGGAGTTAACATGAAACTCAGCTAGGGAAGCTGTTAGCCTCATCTTGACCACTTACCTTTAAACATAACATAACCAAGACAAAATGTTAATAAATCAGGTTTCTGACTTGGGGAGGGGAGGAGGGAAGTCAGAAACAGACACAAGAGAATACATAGTCTTCATTCAGATATACCCCTAGGCTAAAAGCTTGCTCATTCTCTAGTAATAGATGGTAAAAGTCTACTTCCAAAAGAAATATACTAGATAAAACCACACAAGCTGATATATGCTTTTTTGCAGCTAGTGAAGCAGAGGTCTCATCTCACAGCCGTAGTGCTGGAAATTGTACTGCTTCATGCACGTGTTCACTGCACTGCTATCAGCGCTGCTTTTCATATAAGCTCATTCCTGTCTAGCTTTTTACTTCATCACTAAAGTTTTGACTGAAGTTTTAACCACTTATAAGTTGTAGACAAGGAATAAGATTTACCTGATTCTTTCCTTTCTGTCAGATCTTTGTATTCCTGGAGAGTTTCTGTGTGAATATTTATTTGTTCATCTTAAAACTTATAAGTAAGCCGCTTGTGAGTTATATAGAGACTATTAGCTCTACCTAGTATGGTCTTTCAGTGCAATTAATGCTAATGTGCGGCCTTCCTGCTTCTCAAACCTGTACCACCTCCAAGAAGGTGGATATCAGGATTTCTGATATCCAAACCTGCTCCATTTTTCTCAGAAAGTGCCCATGTCTTTTTGATCTTAGCACTAATCTTTTGATTCTTGCAGGTGACACTGACTGTTCTACAAAAACATCATGGGGCAAAATCCTACCCAATAGTCTTTGCTTTCTTATATTGTCTCCTTCAGCTAGGTACTTCCTGAGTCAAAAGTTGTCTGTAAATGAATGGAGGGGACTATGACATGTAACTAATTCAGCCCTTCAGTGATGAGATTTTATTACAGAAGACAAAAAGAATAGATAAAATATTGCTACAAAGAAAGGAGAGCTAAAGGGAGGAAGACAGGAAGATAGAGATTAAGCAATATACAGTTAAAAGCAATAAGGCACAGGAAAAGGAGTAAGGATCATACACCCAAGTGGACTTGAAACGTTACACAGAAAGAGAAACTGCAAAGAAAACATCATGACACCAAGTAAGAGACAGGAGAACAGAGAAGATACAGGACTGTGCAATCAACCCACTTCACAATACTGCTTTAATAAAAAGCAAGATTCCGGGCAGAATTATGCTGAAGTAATCTATCTTAAACAGTTCGTACACTATTAAATGTGCTAGCTGGAATTTAAATTCAAAGCCTACATCTCTTTCACAGTTACTATGGAAGCGCCTACCCCCTGTATATTTCAGATCTACAGTCTTAGGCTTGGCCTTCTTTGCATATTAGATTACAACAAAATGTTACCACTTCTTCCTGAAAATGTCTCTGAAGATTGACCTTTCCCCTTTCTCGTACAACTAGAAATCTCTTCAAGTGTCCATGTCATCTTGCCCCTCAAAGTTACTGGATATGGTTCAGGAAGGATTAAGTTCTTTCTTCTTTACTCTGAGCCCCTCAGAGTTAGGGTGTTTTGGTGGGGAAGGAGGCCACACCCACCCCTTGCCTTTCTTCTCTTTCCTCTGTTGAGTACAAACTTACCTTCTCTACTGCTAAGACTCTTCATGGCTTAGCTGTATTCCTGGGGAAAAAAGAAATTTCAGCCAAAGCCCGAATATGCCAACAGTACCACCCCTCACTCCTCAGGTGCCCCTTTCTTGTTACACTACTAGCATTTGTGAAGAGACTGCTTCGTGCTCTTAATGCCTGGGATAACGGCACCTAAGAGAACAGTGGAGATGTAGTACCCTCACATGAGCCATTTGGTGCAGGCATTCCCATATTATTTTACAAAGCTAGACAGCGCCTAACTAAGATGTGTCTGCTCCTGGTTTTCACATATGGCAACTTTCTCACACTAGCTGATGATAGTCAGAAGTTTTAGCTATTTATTGGCTGTCAATAGCCTACCTGAAATCAGCTCATGGCTCATTTCTACCTAACAGATGGATATATATCAGTAAAACCACCACTACAGAACTGAGGTGACCATGTTATAAACAGATGACTGAGACACGAATCATAACTGTGTTTATCACAACCATACATGGCAGATGTACAGGACTCAGGACTTTAGGTGTAGACCTAAAGTTCTCATGCAAAGACCACTCTGCTGAAGATGAGTAGGCCGCGTAACTGACTCCATGGAGTAACAAAGGACTCTAGGGCTGTCTGCAGTGTTTGCCACAAACTCTGGAAGTGCATAAACAAAAATTAATTCCACATATACATTATTTTCTGCATTCATATCACAGGCTGCGTCTGTCCCTGGGTCATACATCTTCCAGCAAAGTGCCTTTGCTGAGGATAGAATCGTAAGACTCCTAAAACGACATGTCATCTGAGATCTTTTCCATCATGGCACAAACTAGATTTCAGTAATATTCATAAATAGGATAATTCTAACACTGTCAAAGACTACCAAATGTTTTTTTAAAGCAAAAGATCAAGGTAAAGACAGCCTGTTTATTCTTGTCTAGAATAAAGCAAGAAGTTCCTACATTGTTTTCAAATGGTAGATCTAAAAGTTAATCGTAAGTTAGTAAAGTAAAACAGGGAAGCAATGATATTTCCATTTTTTCCCCATTATTATTTAGAAGAGAAATATCTAAAGACATAGGATCATATATAAACCTTTATGAAACAGGTAACTCTTTGTAGGAGTACATGGGACAGGAGTACAGAGAGAGTTAGATAATGTCACTCAAAATAGACTGGGGTGAAATATGCCTGCTCTGCTCACTTTCCAAACTTTTTATTTTTTTTTAAATGCTGACCAAGCTCAGCTAGGCAAGACCTGCTTAGCACAGTCATTTTCACATTCCCACTGAACACATCAGCTCTGACAATACTGTTTTTTTAATCTCAACAGCAGAAAGTACTACATAATTCCCTCTAACTCAGCCAAGAAAAAGAATTAAACTTGAGGAGATAAAATTGTAGATATAGTATTATATGAAATTGCATCAAATTTTACAACGGTCCGATGTTCCTGATATTTTTATCTTAACACATCAAGGGTGATAGAAGCTTCTTTTTGCTGTCAAAGTGATCAAAGAGAGGTTGAGAAAGAATTTATAAACAGATGCTGCCCAGTGACAAACCTTAAAGAACAAGACTGTGGGGCCAGATGTTTGAGTGACCTTCGGACTACAGAACATGTTGGCATGGTGTTGATTTAGATAGCTGTTGGCAGGGGCTTTCGATCCAGCAGCTGAAAAAAAATCCCTAAATTATGGAAATATTTTTTCTCATCTTTCCCCTAACTACAAAAACTGAAACTACTGGTCAGTGGGGCTGATGGCTGTCAAAGAAGTTGAATTCACCACACAACCCTGCCAGTAGGTATCACATCAAAAAGGAGTTAGCTGAATGAACAAGAACATCTTCAGGCTGTGCCATTTTGCATCCCTCTCAACTTTCAACAGCTGTTTCTTGAGTGAATACAGATGCAAAATAATTATATGAAATGTTTTACATTTTCAATATACTACATAATATAAATATGGAATCTGTGAGTACCTATGGGTGATATGACATAAGCTACCATCAGGAATGAAGTTGGGAAGTGGAATAGGAAATGGGATGACTAATCAACAATGGTGACTTTCCTGAATTATTTTATTTATACACTTTACTTGTAGAATCAAAATGGCATTAAAAAAAATAAAAGAAACTGCAGATGATTGATCACATACGTATTGCTAATGTCAAATACTAGAAGACCCTGAAAATTATTAGTACATGAAATGTTAGTTGTGCTGCACTTTTTCAGATCGCAGTCTCAGTAAGCTCTTTCATTTTTTAATCAGATTGGAGAAATGAGTCATGCATTAGGAAATACAAAGGAAAATAGAAAGTTCTCAATCCAAAATTCCAGCGGATACTCAAGTCTGAGCCACTGTATGCTACTAGAACAAATGGAGAAAGCAGAAAAAGTCTTGCTTTGTAACATTAAATGTGATTGAAGACTGTACAGTTCTTCTTACGCTTTTAGACGTTTTGTCACTTTACCTGGAGAAATATACACTGCTTATTCTGAATTGCTGCTGATGTCCAGCACTTGTCAAAACCGCTATCTGTCAAGCACTTCACAAAGTGTTGCAAAATGACAGATCAGGATGTCTGAATAGATGGAGCCCCAGGAAAAACAGAACAGATAGAAAATTCATGACTCTAAACTACATCAAAGCGACTTCTGTCAACATCATGTCAAAAGAAGGAAAAAAAGAACTGTTCATTTTAGAGGGTTTTTTCATTATATAAACACTTTTTTCACGTATGAGCTAAGTGTAAGGAAAAATTAACTTGGTGTACAGTATGATCATTCGAATGTGCCAAAAATACTCTTTAAATAATCCAGGAATAAGGAAAGTTCTAACAGTAGATACTGTCTGGCAGTTAAAACCAATGACATCCAAAAGAAATGCATGAAGAATCTATCAGCTTAAAATAGGACAAACCATCTGGCTCCAAAGAAATAAAAGTACTCTGCTGTGCATGTTTGTTGGGTTTGCAGAATCCTACAACTGGATTAATTTTATATTTCCTCTCCAATCAGTTTTGATCATCTCTACTTAGTCTGTCAATTGCACAACCCTAATGCAATGTTATATTCCAGGCAGCAGATTTAGTAATATCCAGGCATTACTTTAATTTAAAAAAGAAAAAGAAGCACCACCAGCATTGCCGGACCTTCCATTACAGATAAATCTTTTAAATAGTTCCTCATAGGAGACAGAAAATAAATGGGTTATGACACATGACTATATAAATTCCAATTATATATAATCAAATTTCGAGAAAGAATCACATACTTGGAACACTATGACTAGTGCAGACTGAGAAAGGCTTTCTGTCTCACACGATTTTCACCATAGACACTTGCCATTACTACTAAATTCAAATAAGTTTACCAACACCATATCCACTTCTAGAAAAAAAGAGGTTGAATGACTGCACAACGGTTCTGATGGCTTTTGGAGTATTGAGAAACATAGGAATTATATTGGGAAATATATATAAGCTTGGAAAAGGGAAAGCGGTGCTTCATGCATAGTCAAGTAAACATTAGCAAAGTACGGCATTTACATCAAGTTTGAAACTCCAGATTTTCCACATTTATTGCCTCTGGTGTCATCTTTGCTTGTTGGTATGTGGTACGTGGAACCATATAGAATGGGTTGGAGTGAAAGGGACCTTTCAAAGACCACCTGGTCCAACCCCCGGCCCCAGGCAGGGACATCACTCTTCCAGTCACTTTTTCAAAGTCGCTTTTTCAAAGGGCCTGTAAAGCTGCGGGCTGTGACAGTAGCGACCACTGATCCAGAAACCAGTACTGGCTCAATGGCGCAAACACACTCCAATTTTCCTTGGGGAAGCTGCCCAGTAACTGTTGGCCAGGCAAGTTTTGCTACCTTCAGAACATTTGCAAGATATAAATGAGCAAGGAAAGGAGTAGTGTCTTCTGGTTCACAAAGGTGCTTGAGGATGCCCTGTTGAATGTGTACACATGGCTGAGAATTGCAGTCTATTAATACTGGAGTACACTGGAAGACATGCTTGCTTCTTACTGTACGTAGAACTCAATATATCTTGCTTCCTACTTACAAAAAGATGTTTATTACCTGTAACTGTACAGAGGTGTGTGCTTCACAGCAGCAGTGATTGGTAATAAGCCTCCTTTTCTCATTTACATTGATAGCGAGCATTAGTGAAGATATATGCATTTCATTTCATGGTTCAGAAAGAACAAAGTATATGTATATGTGATAGCAGTGGGTGGTTAATGAAATGGTCTGACAAACATAAGCTAATACATAATCATACCAGAATGTGGACTGGAACACCTGTTCCTGCTTCACAGGCTTACAATTCTTAAAGAAAAGTTACTATTTGCAAGAACTGAAATCACTACTATTTAGACATCAATATGCTCCAAGGAAATTTTAGTCATTTTTTGCAAACACTAAAGGGGGGATTTTAATGATATCAAATCTCTTCTGCTTGTGTCCTAAGAGTAATGAAAACTTCACACATGCATGAAGCTCCAGTAATTATTTTAAACTGCCTTCTGTTGTCCCCCTGAGGAACACGGTGGTATTTGTTTGATGCAGTTTAATTAGTGTCAGGGTAATTAATGCTATGCTATCTACATGAGATCAAAACCCTTTCTTTGTAACACTCTGGTAACTAAGAACTAAGAAAAGGAAGTGGTTTGAAAATGTGGAAGCTGGGCAGGCCAGATTCAGAAATGAACCAAATTGCCTAAATCTGCATTTACGCACCCAAAATATTAAACAGATTTAGCAAAGTCAGCACCTTCAAGTATGAGATTGGGATCATAATGCATTAGAACAGTGCTGTAAGACAGGAGACCCACTGCATTCCATGTAAGTGAAATGCTTTTTCTATGGATGTAATCAAATTAAGTGAAACATTCATGGACACCATGCACCTTGTAAGGAGTTTAAATCCTTTAATAATGAAATTATATACTTTTGCACAACCGGATCACCATAGTTATTTATAAGCAGCATGTGGTGCTCCCATGTGCTGATATATTTTTCTAAATAAAAGCATCATTTGAGTTTAATGAATGAATGTGATTCGCTTTAATGCCTGAATAAAATTTGCATTTAATTGAACATTCAGTCTCCACTTCAAAATACTGCCCTCTATGAAAGGGACCAAGGAGGCACCAGAGTGCAGAAGTTGGGAACACATAGAGAAATTCCAGACACACACACCACATCAATCCTTTTTAACTGTTTCTTTGGTAATAAGGAACTGCCGTATAAATCTCACAACATACAAACTCAGGCTGATTACAGGCTTAAGGAAATAGCTACAGTTATCTTGACTGGATAAATTATTAGAATAACCTAGAGGTTATTCTGTTTTTTCTAATAAAGCTTCAGTAGCAAACAGGGAAGGAAACAAGGAAGAAAACAAGGAAAGAAGGAAACAGGGAAGGAAGGAAACAAGGAAGGAAGAGAGGGAGGAAACAGGGAAGGAAGGAAACAAGGAAGGAAGAGAGGGAGGAAACAAGGAAGGAAAAAAGGAAGGGAGAAAACAAGGAAGGAAAAAGGGAGGAAACAAGGAAGGAAAAAAGGAAGGGAGAAAACAAGGAAGGAAAAAAGGAAGGAAACAAGGAAGGAAACCAAAAAGAAACAAGGGAGGAAATAGGGAAGGAAGGAAACAAGGAAACAAGAAAGGAAACAAGGAAGGAAACAAGGAAACAAGAAAGGAAGGAAACAAGGAAGGAAACAAGGAAGGAAACAAGGAAGGAAGGAAACAAGGAAACAAGAAAGGAAGGAAACGAGGAAGGAAATGAGGAAGGAAGGAAATGAG
>WYDI02007455.1:2817-13681 GCA_009867235.2 Psittacus erithacus | reverse complement strand
CAGTCTCCCCTCTGGCAGGTTCAAGCCATTCCCCTTGGCCTGGCCCTACAGGCCCTTGGCCAAAGCCCCTCTCCAGGCTTCCTGCAGCCCCTTCAAGCACTGGAGCTGCTCTAAGGTCTCCCCTTCAGGAGCCTTCTCTTCTCCAGGCTGACCCAGCACGGCTCTTTCAGCCTGGCTCCATAGGAGAAAGATACTCACTAGAGTATAATACTACATTATAATAATCCATTGTAACAACATGTTATATATTCATTGTCTCTTTGGCACAGACACTACAGGACTTAAGGCAATATATTCTCCTCTCCTTCTTCAGGATAAAACAGGGAAGAAAACTCACTCATCTACTTTGGATGAACTAGACAATTTCAGCAGTGCCTGTCAAACAAACAGATATTCCAGCTGATGGAACTTCTCCTGCAATTCTAATTATCAGAAACCCCCCCAAGTGGCACAGTTATCCCAAGAGAACCATTTCTGTATCATTTATTACATTAACTTTCAAGAGCTGCTATACTTCTTAAGAATGCAGTTACAAGATTCATGCATACTGGTTTTCCTCTTCTATACTGGAAAGCTGTCTATAGGGCAAATGCAGTCATCTGAACAAGATAATTTGCAGCTTTAAACATTTCAGCTGCATGCTCACGAGACTATTTGATACCCTCTGAATTTAGGTCCTTTGCATTGTAGAACATGCAGTGACAAGGAATTTGGCCTAGCTAGGCTAAGTCAGCTGCTACAATGCCAGCACTGAGCAGTTACTTTCCATTACGCATATACCTTTCCTTCTGTTCTTCTCCATGTCAAGCACTGACCCTTCCCAAAGCATTTTGGTCACTTTAGTGCACATTCAGTTTATATTCAGCAAGAAAACATCCAAAATTGCTGATCCCCGCAAAGACAACTCTGCTCAGGAGACCAACCCATCCTCTGAGTCCCCAGTCTCTAACAGTGGATCTGCGCTGTTAACTTTTGTTGTTAGCTTGTTCTGTGTTAACTGAAAAGCCAAAATGATTTTAGGTGCCAAGAGTCACTATATAGGAAACTTGGACTTGAATTTAGAAAGGCAAGAATTAACCCACTCCCCCAGCCAAACACCGCAATACCAAAGCAGGGGTTTTGTTCAATTTATCACTGCACTATAAACAAGTGTCACTGAGATGAAAACACTGAAGCAATGAGGAGTGTTTTATAAGCAAAGACGGGGCTCCCATCTTTATTTTGACACAAGTTTTCCCCGCTCCAGGCAGTGGGAGGCCACATGTTGAATACAGGCTTAACCTTGTGTCTTTAGCTAAAGGCCATCATCAGTTTCCTTTGGTCCACAGTGTACTCTGGACTCCAATGCACCCATGTTTTCATAAATAAGCACTCAGTCATCTATTACGGTGCTTGTAGGATAGCCAGGGAGCAAGACCACCCTCACTGGGAATTAGAAAAGAAGAAAGCAGAAGGATCTCTGGGGGTCTGCACCGAGTCACGCAGCTGAACAGCAGCATCATTCAGGAGCACATACCATGCAACAGAGCACTGTGGGTGTGGGACATACAATAAATGTGTAGTACAGAGGAGGGAAAAAGCTGAATGAAAAGCAAGTTAAGCACAATCCTGCATGTTGAACAAGGATTCTGTTGTCTTGGGTAACAGTATTCTCCAGCAGAGCAAAGCAGGTATGTGGACAGTGTTTTAATTAAGTCAACCGTGCTGCTATCAAGACAAATAACCACTTGTGCCAAAGCTGAAACTGTACACTTCTTGGGAGTAGCCAGCTAATAATCCTTCCTTCTTCACTCACTCTATGGCTAAAGGAACTTTATCAACTAAACAACTGATTCTGAATTACCTGAATATGATTAAACAAGCATCTAAAAGAGCTCAGCAGTGACAAGGACAGGACTTCAGCTCTTCATGTCTTACACTCCCCAGCCTTGCTTTGAGCCTGCTGGCTGAATTGCCTCAGATTCTGAATCACAGAATATCAGGTTGAGGGGACCTCAATGATCATCTGGTCCAACCTTTCTAGGCAAAGCATGATGTAGAGTAGAAGGCCCAGCACCCTGCCCAGCCCAATCTTAGAAGTGTTCAGTGCTGGGGAATCAAATTCTGCACCTTACATACTCAGTAGCTTACTAAGCCCCTCAACTAGAGTACATTAAGGCTGTTGTTTTCTCCTACAGCCTTGACTGAAGTGAATCATATTTACAACTGAAGCAGCAGTGCTGTGGTGCAAGGTTGTGTCCCTGGAAATAGCCTCTTTTTTCCATGTTTATACAGAGGTCAGTGTGTACAGAGCTCTACTGGAACGTTACACACTGGAAAAATGTGCTAAATGCAGCAAAATTAAAGATGAGAAGACACATGTTTTCCTTAAAGGCCCAGAAGGAAGATGAAGAGAGCTTCAAGAGCTTAGCAAAAGCAGTGCTCGGATCCATTTGTCTTTTGAATTCACGTCTATAACATGCAGATATCTCAGCACACACGTGACTAGAGCAGGTTTTAATGAAAAATCACATCCAAAGAGGAAAGAGAGTATTTTCATTGCATGCAAACCTGATTTTCTTTATTAAGACAACTAATCATTACAGAAGTGGACAAACCCACTGCTCACATCACCTGGGGACATCGCTCCACTGCAAAGAAGAGCCCATGCAAGTTACTGGGCACCCCTGCAAACTTCAGCTCAGCTCCTTCCCCTCTGGGCCAGCACGTAATAAAATATTATTCTACTTTTCCTGAGTCACTGCACAGCCTCCGAATTTCCTGTTCCTGCAGAACACAGCCACGGCCTAACCGATGCTGTGGTAACCCGAGAAGGAAGCCAGGCTCCACTCAGCTTGGACCTAAAACCACTTGGAAAGTCACTCCCACAGATCCGCACATTGCTCAACCTTAATTTGATCCATCAGATGTCCAAGGGCCACACATTCTTCAAGCTTTGTTTATTAAGTGGACTTTTGTGTTCAAGACCAGATGTAATTGATACTGGAGAAACAGCTCAGCTTTATTCAAGTATTTGCACTGAATTCCAGCACTGCAACAATTAGCAAAACCAAAATGAAAACTAAGCAGCTTCTCTGGAAAAAGGCAAATGTTAATGGAATTGCAGATCCCAGTTTGTCCAGTTAGTGATGGCATGCCAGCAACATTACACTGATTACAGGATTTATCTGCTCAGCTCCAGGAGCTCCATTCTTCCGGTGATCTGCTGGATAAAATAGGCCTTTTGCTGCATTCCCCATCCTGTAGCTTACTGGGAAAAAAAAGCCAGCCATCTGGCAGCCCCAACTGGAGTGCCCCAGCCTTTGACTAGTGACCTGCAGGTGAAGGCTTCTGTATCTCATTACCAGTCCCAAGTCCCAGGAGCCATCACAGCATATCAATATCTTGGGAAGTCTTGACTATTTGCGTCAAGAGTCCAGCTGGTGTTGGATACATCCAGCTACAATGAAGGGATATGCATGTTCCCACCAGTGATGTTTCTATGTCCCAGCCTTCCATCTCCCCAGCCCCATCTTTAAAAGAGATAAGTTTCTAACCAGGATTCAAGCTCACCAAGTGATCCGCACACACGCTCCTTTAGAAAGATACTTAAATATACATTTTAGGGGTCCCTAACGCCAGCAGTGCAGAGGCAGGAGCCTAGAAGGAAGGAAAGGCGGAGTTTAGGCTTAAAAATAATAAGTGCTATGAAGCCAGAAGTGAAATTCCCTTTTACAACCTCCTACAAGTGGGGCTGCAGCTCTAAGCCAAGCATCACATTAACAATTTACATACATTCACTGTTATCTCCTATTACCATCAAGATACCCAGAGGTAATCCCTTCTAGCTGGAAAATTCCTGCTTACAGCCCCTCACCAAGTGGAAAACTGGCTCTCAACAACCATAAACCTATTCAGAGAGCCAGAGCCCCTTGTTTAGGAACAAACTTTGCGTTCACATCCCAACAGGCTGCTGGTGACATAGAATCTATTAGCCAAGCCAGGAAGAACAGGTTACACACTCTTCTTTGAGACCACGAGGCTGGCAGTGCACTTCTGCTTAAGTTTTTATTGACTCTGATGGGGTTTTTAAGCACCTTCCCCCTCCGTAGATGCTCAGCTGCCATCTGCACTCAATTATTTTATCTCTCCTCCATACTGCAGAGGCTTTTGGACTCTAAACACAAAAAACTCCAGTTGCAATTTCACGTTCTTTATGGGCTGTGCGCACCAAACAAGGCAGTTTGCTGGGGGGGGGGGGAGGAGGGTACTTTCTCTAACTTCATCTATCTTCAGCTACTAAAGGCATGCAGGCAGACTCGAGACTTGCCTGGAGGCACATCAGCTCCATGAAGCAAGGTCCTGAATATTGTGCAAATATTGCAAAATCCTGAGTTTGTTTTCAAATTCACCATTCTGGGACTCTCAAAGAGCAACACATTCTACTAAAAATACTGCAGCATTCTCCCGTGATGAGGAGGCAAAGATGATCACCTCCCAGCTTTTTAATTGCAAACAGAGCCTTGAAACATAACCAGTATCATTACTGGCTGCTGTATCTATACAAAACTCCAGCTTTAATTCCTCCATGGCAGCATAACTTGATCCTGCACTGCAAGAAAGCCTTCCCTTTGGGGAATAAGCTGAGCTTTATTTGACTATCAGGCTTGGAAAAGACAGGAAAGTGATTGTGGCTGTGAGCAAACCCACTCTTCTGGTGTCCATGTTGCGAGGCAGTTCCACAAGGACAATTCTCCATCCCTTTTATTGCCATCAGATTTTCCTGATTCAGCTACATTTTTCATCTAATTTATATTACACACAGGCAATCATCCAAATCAAACACTCAGCAGGAAACTCCTACTTGCAAGGGGAACTTGCTCAACCTTCTACCAAGCTTGACAGCACAGCCATTGAGACAATCATGTCCCAGCCCCCTTATCTGCTGCACATGGCCCATAAGCACAATAAATCCAACTTCCAGCTCCCACCTCTCCCTTGAAGCCACATCTGTGAAGCTGCTTGCAGAAACATGCACCAAAGGCTTCTAAAGGCTGTGACCCAGCCTCTATCACTGCCCTGCCCAAGGTGTCCTAGGAATAGATCCTAGTACTACCTGAAAGCTGATGCCTCCTTCAGGGTTTCCCTTGGAAAGGACACAAGTAAAAGTACACTAGGCCTGGCTCAGTGATCTTAAGAGAAAGGAAGCAGGAGGACAACTCTCAGACTGTTCTATCTTTCAGTATAAAGCATTCAGCCATTCCAAAGGGAGCTTGCCCAGATTCCTTACTCCGGTGAGATTTCCATGAGTCAGAACAAGATCTCACTCTTAAGTGATACTAAGAAATGTTTCCACCCAGAAAATACTCCTAATATTCTCCTTTAGCAAGTGATGAGAACAGATGTGATTCATAACTGACTTCTAGGAGAAGCACAGTATCAACAGCAGCAGCTTCTGGACTATGTGAGGCACTAAGGAGTATTTATGCTACACAGTTAAGAGTTGTATTAATGTTACAAGTGCTATCACCAGGCCTATCCTCATCACAAATCCATTCAAGAGCAGGACAATCCCCTTTAACACAACTTTAATGCAAACTGCTTTACAGTTCAGACTTGGCTCACAGGTACATGCTCCAAAGCTTCAGTTATCCCAGATTCTAAAGGAGCTACATGGAAAAGCATTCTAATTTAAATTGCCTCCACTGAACTCTCTTTGTGGACATTGAGGACATTCTGACAGCCCCCAAGTAGTCTATTTACAAATAATGGCTCAGTGAATTCCAACGAGTGTGTCCCATGCCAAGGCACATTACCAGCACAGCTTCTTTCAGACTGGACCTCTGGAGTCATGTGATTGACAAGGTCTCTAATGAACTCTAATTGCAGACTCTGCAATAACAGATGTGGCAAAAGGGCAAACCACAAACTGGTTTGCTAATGAATGAGAAGTGCACGTTCTGATAAGCCAGTGACCCAAAAATTCTCCTCTTCCACCCACCCTTTTACTTCATGTTAAAGTTTGAGCCCTTTCCCTTGGCAGCCCAACACTTGGGGGCAGTAACATACAGCCTTGAACACATCCCACGGACCAAGACACTCTGCAGCAGTAGAGGATGGCTTTGACAAAGTAAGAGGGATCTCAAGGAGGGACCTTCATGCCATTATCCTTCCCACAAGGAATTCCAAGCCTAGGAAATAGACACCGGCTCTAAACTATATTTGTATATTAATTGTTTTCCAAGACTAAGATGTTTTTAAGTCGTACAGTGGTTTGTGTTGGAAGGGATGTTAAAGCTCATTCAGTTCCAACCCCCTGCCACGGGTAGGGACACCTTCCACTAGAGCAGCTTGCTCCAAGCCTGTGTCCAACCTGGCCTTGAACACTGCCACGGATGGGGCAGCCACAGCTTCTCTGGGCACCCTTCAACCTGTGAAAGTCCATCTTCATCTCTCTTCCAATGGATCTTAAGCAAGCAGCAAAACAGAAGCTACACTCTCAGTCATAGATCAATTCCTACCGAAAGATCATGGGGAGCCCAGCTGCAGCAGACCTCAAAGTAATAACCTAAGCTTCTCACATAAAAAGATGATGTGGGCCACTGCTTCACATCTGCTGCAGCATGGCAGTGTAATGAAGCAAGGAAACCAAGCACAAAGGGAAAAGAAATCCAGGTGTCATCTTTTGTAACTGTGTGACATGGTTTAGTGGTGGCCTTGATGATCTTGGAGGTCTTTTCCAACCCAGTTGATTCTATGGTACTATCACAAATTTAATGAACCTACTCACACTTGCCATGCACTTGGAGTCTGACCTTTCCTTTCAAGGAGGTTATTGTCTGGTAATGGTACAGGAAACAGAATGAGAACATCAGCTTTAAAGGTTTGGATGAAACTTGCCAAAAAAAGGTCAAAAAACTATTTGCTGGAGTCTGGCTTATGATGTTTTTGGAACTCTTACAGGTGGCAGTGCATCCAGTCTAACTGCAGTGTAGACTTCAGGCTTGTGGAGGTCAGGCTGAGAGCAGCTGCAGAAGAGCTCTACAGATGTCCCAACAATAAAGAAATCACATCAGATTTAACAAATCAGTTCATTTCTGCCCCAGAGAAGGGACTGCAGTGGGTAGTGTGGGAAACACACAGACCCTCCTTCTAACAAGCATCCAACTGCTCTGGTTTATGTTACACCCAGGGAGCGCGTTGCTGATGGAAAGCATGTAGAGCACTAATGAGCACCATCCAAAAGCAATTCCAACCTTCAGAGGTAACCAGCAATTTTCTGAGTCATTAGAAAACCTTCATACCAATCGCACAGCCAAGCATAGCACAGCTCCCCAAACAACTTGTTCTGAATGGTCCTAGGAGCTGCTCAAACCCCCATACTTGTCCAGTCCTCCAAACTTCATCCGAATCCCAACCATGTCACCCCCAGATCACAGCAGTGGTTTCATTCCTGTGTCCTACCTTCACCAACAGCTGCAAAAGTGATGCTTCAGGTTGCCAAGAGTTTTGGAGACACAGATGCAGCCCATTACCAAATGGTTTCAAGAAGGAGAAATAATCCCTTGCTGCAGGTAGCAATTTCTTTCCCGACCCACAGAGCTTTCTTACCTGTACCTTGGCTTATGGAAGTAAAAGCAGTATTTAAGCAGAGTTTGATAAATTTAAGTCAGTCACTACAGCAAAGACAAAAGGCTTAATTCAAAGGTCTAACAGCCTTGTGCCAGCCTCAATATTCTCTGTCTGCAAAGACTAAGAAGCTTAGGTCAGAAATAAGGCACATATTTTGCCTGGACAACAGCAACAGGTTTTCCAAGCCACCCATATAGTAGGTTCAGTATAGATTAAATCCGTATTTCAGGAAGTTACTCTGCAGGCAACTGTGCCACATAATGTTTTAGGGAACAACTGACACTCAATAGCCTGTTACAGCCCAACTGTGCATCACAGGATGTGAGGCAATCAGAATCCTGTGTAATGAGCATACACCTCCTTCCTACATTAGTTTTCTTCACCAGCACAGAAGGAAAAGCAATGTTTCAGGTGCAAGCAGGAAACAAGGATTGGGCACAAGATGGCTGGCCACTGGATATATACAGGAGTGCAGAATACCTGAGAGAAAGCATAAATTATAAACAGATTTGGGTGTTCTGATGTATTCCGTCTTGCAAATCTCTTTGAAGCAGGTGCCACAGCACACTCATTGCAGGAGTCCCACGTCAAACTACAAACGGGCAGGCTGTTCTTCAGGAGACACCACACGTGCAAGGACATGCATCAACTTTATACAAACTCCCCCAAATTACTTCTACTAAACAGCAGCCTCCAAACCAGTTATGACTTCATCAAGAAAGCTTTTACTGTCCTCCCCATCCCAAAGCATGGCCATGCATACACAGTAGGATCTGTTGGCTGGCCTAAAGTAAACACATAGATTCCTGTCATCGTCTGGGCAATTGCTGTATTCTTCAACCTTGCCACTGGACAAGGAGAGAAACAAATCACCACACCTCTGAGATGCTTCAGAAGATGTTCTTACATACCATATCTCCATTACACCCAGCACTCAGGTCAGAGCATCCAATACTCACCAAGTCAATGAGGTCACTGAGATTCTTCTCTATCTGCTGGGGAGGCAGACGCCTCATCAAATCCAAGGCACAATCCAGCTGCTGGTCACTCTGCAGAAACAAGAACAGGGTTATTGATGGTATTCCATCACAATATGAACAGGGAATACATCACACTGAAGCACATGCACAAGAACTACAGTGCTCGCTGACTCTTCCAATACCAGAGATCCAGTTTCTAGTTCTAAGCAGCAGTATGCTTTGTATTAGTACAAACAGATTTCAATAAATCCCAGTACCATTTGCAGATTGTTGACTTGGTGTTGCAACAAGTGTTCCAGACTATGGATTTAAGCACAGTTTTAACTGGTGTCATGCTGCCAGTTCAACACGGTGCTGTTGATGGAAAGGAGTCCAGTTCTTACCTCACCCAAAAACCGGTTCCAACGTTTGTGCAAATGCTTAATGCACTGTTTTTCTGTGCTATCAATAGGAATCTGGGTTAGGGAACTGAAAGTTCCTCCTCCTAGAGCAGCCTGAACATTTCCTCATCTCTATTGTGCCATTCAGCTTGAGATAACTCGTGTCCAAGACAAATTCTGCTCCGACACAGAGCACGCTCTCCCTTCTTCAGCTTTACTGAAACACCAGAATGAAACACACACGCAGTATGATCCATGATTTCCTTCTTGCTACAAAACACACACCAAAAGCTGCCTGTATCTGAGAAATCAGGGACTTTATAGTTATGTCAGGAAATCACAGCAACATATTCCAAAGGGCTTATTGCAGCTGGTCTCACATCCAATTCTGACACACAAAAAACCCATTAAACTTCACTTCAGAGGCAGAAGACACACAGCAGACATTACCAGTGACATTTGATGAGCTGACCCATATTCTTGACATAACCTTTAGCTCTCCCCCTCACCAACAGATAGATGCCTTCCTGCAAGTTAAACAGCACCCAAAGTGAGCAGGAGTTACTTCGATCAGGTCAGCAGCGGCTGAAGCACAGCCACTTTGTTTCCACTGCTTCTGGCCCTCCCCTTTCGCTTTGCATTTCCCACCACCCATGTACAACAAGCTGTACACGGGCGGTGTACTACAAGCTGAGCTTTAATTTCTCTCTCCTGCGGTCTGCCAAGCTCCAGAAGTTTTAGCATAGTTAAGAAAGGCTTCAACCCTAAAGCAGTTACATTATCACGAGTCAAGTAGGAGCCCTCAGGTCAGGGAGAAGCAGGAAGCAAAGTTTCCTGCAATTAAGCCCTACCCTTGCAATGAGGAAAGGAGGGAGCCCTCACTTTAGTAGATCCCCATCAGGAAAGCTGCTCGTAGAGGGTACTACTCATTCCCTATCAGGAGATAAGTATTTTACAGCCAGCAAGTCACACAGACTGGCCAAGGGAGATTATATATTTACTTCTCATCCAGTTCAGGTTATAGGACATGATCTTCCATGTATCTGCAATAACCTCCTGAAGATCTGAGCTTTCAGCCCAAGAAACAGGATGCACTGACACCAGGAACAGAAACCCATGACAGTCTCCTGCTGTCACTGAAGACGCCTTCAAGCAACATACATAAACCCTCCCCCCCATACTCTTTATAACAAATCCTTGCCTAAAATGAATCTGGAGAGAAGTTATTTATCTTGGAAAGCCACCCCAAATCGATCACTGAACCATCACCATATTCATGCACAAAAGCAACAGCCAAGAGCTTCAAAACTTATTTATCTTCATCAAATGTTCAGGGGAAAGGAAAACTACTCACTTTTCCCTACTAATCTTTCAGTCCCTGGAGGAAGATACTATTTAGATGGCCTAAGCCTGTGCAGCTCCAGCAGCCAAGCTCAGGCAGGGGACCTTTCTTCCCAAGTATTGTCTTTACCTCCCGCTATCTCTCACATGAAGGAAGAGAAGCTGGCACACGGTCACAAGGTCATGTTCCTCACTTTTGGATCGTGGGAACACTCATGGAAGCGCTGCATCCGCCCCTGACAGATGGAATTGTTTAATAGACAAAGAAACCCAAGGAAAGATTATGTTAAAACCCACCACTACAGCCACAACCCCAGAGTAAGTGTTTGACAGGCTGACAGTTTAGAAATGAACTGCACTGAATGAAGGAGTACCTACATTAAGTCACAGAACCATAGACTGGCTTGGCGTTGGAAGGGACCTTAAAGATCATCCAGTTCCAACCCCTGCCACGAGCAGAGACACCTTCCACTAAAGCAGCTTGCTCCAAGCCCCTGTGTCCAACCTGGCCTTGAACACTGCCAGGGATGAGGCAGCCACAGCTTCTCTGGG
>WYDI02007452.1:0-100871 GCA_009867235.2 Psittacus erithacus | reverse complement strand
TTTTTTGGTGTGCTTTTGTGGGGGGGGGGGTGGGGGGGGGGGGGGGGGGGGGGGGGTCGGTTTTGGGTAGAGTGCGCCAGGGTGTTGGGGTTCTGGGGGGCTGTTTTTTTGAGGATAAGGTGGTTTCAGTACACTGCTGCCGCTGTTAAAACAGTACACTTTGACCATTCTACAGTTCTTGAGGAATGTAATACTTTGAGAACCAATATATTGTAACAGAACAAAGGCAAAAATATTTTGGTATCCCTATGTAATTGTCTGCCCCTGAGTAGCTCTGCTGAGTTACATGGCACAACGGGTGCTCATGTTCTCAGGAACAGAGGGAACGTTTCTTCTTGTGGACTGTAGAAACAGAGATTATGTGAAGAAGCCTGTCTGGTTTTAGCTGCTTCCTGAGGACTGCACAGGGAACAGCCCAGGTCATGCTTTTCAGGCAGCTCAGTGGAGCAGCTTCGTACCATCATGCTGTTCCTCGCCTGTGGATGCTTTTGAGAAATTATTCTCTATCAAAATAGTGATGCATCCCCAGGAAACTCACAGAAAAAGAACATTTAAAAGTTTTTATCCCTTTTCTTTTTTTATTTTTTAACTTCTTTTTTCTTACAAGGAATTAGTTTTTCTTTATTTTGTAAGGGTTTAAATTCCTAATAATGGCTAGTTGGGAGAGAAGGTTTGCTACCTTTTCCTCATATGAATCCAACTGTTCTTTTAAACAGCCTTAACACTCTCTATTCTCATTTACACTTTAGAAAATAAAATAATTTTCATGCTAATAAATAAATCAGAACTCAGTTAAAGTAACTGATTGGCTGGAATTGCAGACTGATCTTTGTACCTGATGCAACCTTTATATCCCAAAACACATTCAATCTGCATGGTCACATAGATGCTCCGTGCAGCACTGTGATACAGTCGTTAAATAGAAAGGGCACTTCCAGCCATAACAAGTTTGTTTCTAAGCAGCAAAAGCAATATGTAAATGCTCTGTTTTCAATAATAATTACATTATAATTTCCAAAGCCATTGAAAAGCTGGCTTGCTTTATATATAGTTGCCAGTACTTTTTAATAACCACTGTTCTGTTCTAAAGGTCTTTAAAGAGAAGTAATATGTATAGGATTAGCCTTTTTCTTCCCCACTCCTCCCCTGATACCAGCTTGCACTTTGACTTCCCCTGACGGTCTCCAAGCAGAATTATCTCTTACTTTGTATGCAAATATATGGAATATATTCTCAATATGGGCCTGGGTCAAACTTCACTGGCATTGAAAGATTGCCATTGGCTTTTCTATGGTTTATAGGAACGAGCTGACCATAATCAGCATGGAAGCAGGCAGGGTTGCTGCCATGATTCAGTTCTTAGGTGTGTTAGATGGGCAAGACATTTTTTTCTGGGATTGATTTGCAGTTTTGCACACCAGTTGCTCTTGTGTAAAGGAATACTTGGTTGCTTGGACAATGAAAAAATTAGTTGGAGCCTTGCTTCCCTGTCAGCCAGGTGGAGTCTGCTCTGAGATAAAAGGTAAAGTAGGGGCAGAACAAGTGTGTACATGAAATAGGTGCTCCCAGAAGTGAATATCCTGGAGCTGGTAGAATTATGAGGATATAAAGTAAATTCTCCAAAAACTGTTCCAAGACCTGGTGATGCAGGTGAAAAAACAATTCAGAGGCCTTGCGGCATGGCAGCATGTTACTTAAATCTGAGTTGGTACAACCTCATAGAAATACCTGTGACAAGTCCAAAGGAGTATTCCCAATGCGTATGCTCAGAATTATGGAATTATTAAAGGCACTGCATCCAGCTGTGGAGAAGAGTAAGTCTTGTTCTTCTGGAAGGGCCAGAGGATTTTTTTTTTGGAGGGAGGATGATCTGGGGTGGGTTTTTTTGTAAGCGTGGTGTGTCAGTAGATCAAGGAAGTTCAGTTGCTGAAGAAAGTGGATGTGCAGGAAATCTATTAACTGGACTGTTTCAGAAAAAGAGCAATTTTATTTCAGAGAATGCCTTCCAACTGGTTGCAAGTGACTGGATATAAATAAAACATTCATATGGTTGGATTAGGGGAGACAAATGAAAGGTGAAAGGATAGAAAAAAATTTGAAGCTCTCTCTGTAAAATGAATCTTCTGCGTGGAGCCCTGCTTTTCATTAGGAGCATAGCATGGGCTGAAATACCTTCTTTTTTTTCCTTGTTAAGACTCTAAATTAAGCTCAGGAAAACCTAGCCTCACAGAGCAGGATAAGCAGGGCACTGTGTGTGCACATTGTCCTTGTCCTTTTCAGCTGTATCTGAGTCCCTGTTCAGACCTGGAGGAGCAACCTCACAGAGAGCTGTTCTGCGGCGCTGGCAGAAATGGGCCCCTTTTGTATGGGTCTTTTGGAATGTGACCTTTTTCTTTTGCTTCTTTTTTGCAGTATGAGCTTACTAGGCTACTGTGTGCGATTATAAAGGTGTAAAAATACTTATATTTATTTTGGATTAGAAATTAAACTTTGCAAGACCCGAGTACTTTAAATGAAATGGCTGCTTGCCTTCGTAATGTAAGGCTGACTGATATACTGTGCAGTAAGAATAAAGGAAATGGCAAAATCCCAAATGGTTAACAGCATATAGCGGGGAGAAAGCCATTAGGGTATTTGTGCCTCTCTTTTCCAGGCTATGAATAATTTTGGCAATATTTTTTGAGTGCTGTCAAGGCAAAGCAGAGCTTCATATCAGCCACATTCACAGACATTTCATTGCCATGACAACCTCATGCAGATACATGAGCTGCCTTTGATTGTCAAGCCCATCGTCAGTTGTGACCTGCGTCTTGACAGAGGAGCCTACCTGCACAGTACTTGCCATGTCATCCCATTTGCCCACACTGATAAAAATGTAAAGAGCAAATCTGCAAACTAAAGGGAGTTTTAGAAGCTCCTGCTGTTTCTGTTCTTTCCGTGTTGCTTTTCCTTAGAGGATTATTTACATTTTCAGAACTTTTGTACTTTGTCTTTCTCATGCAGCTTCCAAAAGGCCCCATGTATAGATTCATGCAAAGGATGGAAGTGTTTGATCCTTCTGGCGCATGTATCCTGATATGTTGCTGCAGTGAGGTTGGAATATGTTTACTTTGGCAGGTTTGTTTTCATCCTAAACACAAATCCAAGGGAAGGTGCATGCTGTGGTGCAGCTGGAGCTTTTTAGTCCTGTGTTCCTAAGTGCCCAACATACAGCACCTCTGAAGGACCACGGCTTTCCAAAAGCCCAAGCACTGTCGGCAAGTCAGATGGCCTGTGAGGACGGGAGGTTAAGCTGTGTACCCCAGAACACAAGATTGATAATCATGTTTTTGATGCTGTAAGTTGTGTATTTAAGTCAGCTGAAGAGAAGGTCAGTAGAAGTTTTGCTGAATAAATGCATACTCCAGTGCTGATAGAAAGTTTACTCCCAACTGAGGTGATCTGCTTCTAGGTAAATGAAAAAGTCATTCGGTTACTTTTCCATGTTTATTTGTGCTTTCTGCATGGAGAAAAAAGTGGTGCAAGATCATCTATGGAGGTAAATCAAGTTAGCTATAGGGGAGAAACTGGACATGTTGATGCTCTGATTGCTGTCTTCTCTGACTGTAGGTGGGAAAAACCACCATCTGTATTCTGATCACACATAAACAACAGTTAGTATGTTGCTTCTAAGCACCATATTATTACAGAAGTGCTAAAATGGGCATATTTTATATATATACAGGTGCTGCTCTGCTGATACTGCATCTACATAACCTTAGCCCAAGCCAGTGTTCTAAGGACATAAACGTTTTTGCTTCAGAGAAAAGAAACTTTTAAGAAGTGAAATGAGATTTAATTGCTAATTATTATTCTGCAGCTTAAATTTTTGGAGTTTGAGGAATTAACTTGTGTTATTAGCATGCTTCAGCAGGATGTCGTGTAGCCTCAGGCAACTGGTGCTTTGCACATCTGTACTTGTGTTTGTCAGAAGTCTTTGCACTTGGTACATCAGGTAATAGGCAAGCGTCAATTTGCAGTAAAACTTTCTCAAGCGTTTTTCTCTGCATGTTTAAGAGTTTTACTCTGGGAAAAGGCATTTCCAGCGTGGGAAGGCAGATGAACCTAAACTTTACTTCAGGTTTTCCTGTCGTGAGTAATAAATGGCAGCACCTCATTTGGTCTGACAGAGGTCTTCTAAGAACTTCTTAGACTGGTGGTCAGAGAAGTTTACCTTAGCACACTATTAGCATGAGATTCAGCATCTAAAGTTGTTTTCAAAATATAACATTTTCTTTTTCTTGAACTATTTATTAACATCATGTATCCTGAATGACTGCAAAGTGAAGTTCTAGAAAGCTAGGCAGCTTCTCTGAGTGAGTTTCTTAGATTTGTTTTATTATGCATGACCATTTGTGTGTGTGATAATATTTTTAGTTCCCCATCAACTTGCCCATCTCTATGTTTACTTCTACACACATTAACTTGCAGTTTGTTTGTCCTTTTATAATCAATACCTTTTACTGAATATTCGCTCTTGCCTAATCCTCCGTCTTACATAAATAGAATTGTCTTGAAATAGTTTGACCCGAGTTTCAGTTCTAGAATGCATTAATAATTTGAGAAACATTGCAAGATAGCTTTGCTTCTTGCTTGCTCAGCAGCTACTTGGTAAGGAAAAATTCTAAGTGTGGTAAGGCTGTCTGGTCTTCAGTGGTATGAACAATATTTGATTCTCAAATTCAGGACCTCACAGTGGTCATTTACTCTGTGCTGGCTTCCCACCAGATGGCCAGCATTTGTATAATGCAGTGCTTTTTAAACACTTCCACAAATTTTCCCTTTAAAGCTGAGGATAGAAGATAGTGATTTTGGTGTTATTATATTACCTGAAAAAAAGTCAGCTCATGATTGTATTCTCTCAAATCCCAGAATTCAGGGTGAGTGTTTAAGCACGCACAGTTTTTACCATCAGCCCATGTTTCCCCATCCCGGGAGCTCTCCTAAGGTCTTCCCTCCACCAGGAAATATCCCTACCACAAAAGCAGTCCCCAGGCCTGTACAGTGCATCCACACCAGCTAGAGACACAGCCATGGCAGTGAGAGGATCCTCACTTTATTTTGCTCGAAATCTCAAACTTAAGTATTGCAGGGTTTGTTTCTTTCTCCCTTTACATTGAATTATTCAGTAGTTGAAGTGAGTAAAATTAAAGATTTCTAGACTAGTGACACTTGGAATATAAGAAGGATAGCAAAATCTGTTTCATTTGAACTCTAATTTCTGGTCATGTATAAAATGAATAAAATGCAATAAGTGTGGCAAAATATGATTTACAACAGCAGCTGAAGTCTGGCACTGAATACCCTAAAATGTCAAGATTGTATGTCAGTCAGTTTAGCAGTGCAGCAGTCAAGAATGAAATGAAGGCTTTCTTTTTCTTCTTTTTTTTTCTTTATTTTGAAAAAGGGATAAATGAAGAATATTTTCTAGCTCAAAAAAGCCAAATATTCAGCCAGTGAGAGAGGGCGAAGCCATTATTTTAATAATAGAAGTTAGAGATGTACATTACTTCTGTTGCACTTTGTCTCTTAGTGATGTGTAACTTACTTTATAGCTATTATAACAAACATGTATGTCAAGCAGGAGATATTAGACAGTTCTGAGGATTGATAATGGGATTTCTTGAGCTGTTCGCTCCTGTCTGTGCTCCAAATATAGCCCAACTCAGCTGTGACTGAAATATGTTATTACCTGGAGACCCTTCAGTGACCCAAGTGAAAAGATTTTGTAAATCTCAGGATGCTCCTGTTGTGGACGGACATCTGTACTGGATCACAGCACACAGTTGAGATCCTGTGGGAAAACTTCATCGTTTCAAATTCTTACGTCCATCAGCCTATGCACATGTAATTAGCACAGGAAAAAAAAAGGCAGGAGAGATGTTTGCAGCTGTTTCCTGGCTCTCCATCACCATTACCAGTGTTAACAGGTACAGGACCAGGAGGGTTCATTCTGGCTGTGATCTGGACATCGTTCACAGCCTTGCCGCTGTCTCTGGCTGCCCACCCCACCACCTTTGGATCTGCAGTAGGACACACATTTCTCATCACCGTACCGGGGACAGCAGCATTGCACAACAGTGCTGTACGTTCAGAAGCAAAAAGCAAGAGCAGATGAATCCGAAAGGAGGCAGCACTTCATCTTATTGCAGTGGTGGAGATGCATAGGCTTCGCTTCAGACGTTACTGTCCTTGCAAAAAGATGGCTTTGCTGGCATGTCCCTGCGTGCCATCCATCCAAAAAAAATCAGAAATCCTTGTAAAGTCAGTTCCAGGGACTCACCAATTCAAAGCAACTTTAATCTTTTGTTGAATTAAGCCAGGGCCATCACTGTTCATTTCTTGGCTGAGCAACTCCCAAACGATTCTCAGTAGTTCACGGGCATCGTTATTGTCTCTGTAGCTGACACAGAAAGTAAAGACAGCTCTTTCCCCAGCAGATGTGAAATCTCTGCTGAATGTGGTCTGTACAAACCATTAGACTTGTGGGATTCTCTTTGATACTGTTTTATTTTCTCTTTTAGCCTTTTGATGCCCTTTGAAAGCAGCAACATGCTTTTCCATCACTGCTCTGTCCAATTACCTGACTAATTTAATTTCCTCCTAGATAAGCTGCTAGAGTTTCTCTACCAGGCTGAAGAGACAAAATTCCTTCTGCATCTGCATCGTAACCCTCAGAGCAAGTGCTTTAACATTTGGTATTTTGAATTATACAAGTTATGAATCTAATCCATAAATATTTATTTTATCTGATGTATGCAAATTTCTTGCATAACGAAGTCCCTATTGTAAGTCAACAAGCTATATAAAATACTTGTTCAAATAGACTAAATATACTTTAAATACATCATTTACTTCATCTTTAATCTGCATCTTTGCCTTTGAAATGCAAGCTGAAATACTGCATGTGTTGAATGCTCTTAGGACATGAAATTTTAAGTTGGCTTTTGCAGTGTGACATTAGAACGAACAATTTCACAGTGCAGGCAGAGAGAATAGGAAATTAGTCTTTTTACACCTGTTTACTTCCCTACTCTCTGCCTTTGCACTTGGCCTCTGCAGGTGGTAATCTTTCAGAATATGACCCCAATTTTCCCTTTGGTATGCTAAGCCTCCTGCTGTTAGAAACATATTGAAACATAATTCATCACACCCATTACCTGCATAACTCTGGTATATGATGTTGTCATTGTGAAGCTAGAAACCACCAGCAGCAGCAAACGTGACAAAGTTTGTAGTCACATCTGAGGTTTATCAGCATTATCACACCCTTGCTCTTTCTCCCGGCATGATACCTGTGCATCACTGTCTGTCATGTTTTACTCTACCATAAAGGGGGAGCAAGATCTCATCTGGCATGTTTGTGACTTGGGGAATTTCACAACTCTGGGCATGTTCTTCTCTCAGGCCACTGCATTTGGTGATACGACATAGAACAACTTTTCAGAACAACACAGGCTATCGTCAGGTGGTCATAAGCATCAGATCTCTCATCAAAGCTTGATTTAGCATCGTTAGTTTCTATGGGCAGAGGAGAACCCTCTTTCTAAAGCAGCCATGGTTACTTTGCAGGTGAGCTTTGCTGTTCACAGCATGTGTGGCATCCTGTGAGCCCAGGCACAGGATGGTTTTGTGATCATCTGTTAATTATTACTTCTGTAGTTTATGTGAAACTCTAAATTTCTGTTCTGCAAGGATAAACAGAGATCACATCTAAAAAAAAGCACAGAACAATCTGTGATATTTAGTCATTTTACTATTAGCAAAGGAAAAAAAGCCTTCAAAGGCATGTGAACCTGTTGGATGAAAGAATTGTCTTAATCTGCCCTGACAAAAAGTATAATTTGAAGGCAAAATGTTTCTCCTCAGTTGTGTGAGATGGTTTTCGTCTGGGTTTACCAGACTCTTCACTGGCCCACTGCTGGTGCACTGTGCTGGTGGTGGGGTGCCTGGCTGGGGGCTGGGGTTCTGTATCCCCTCTTGTTACCTCAGAGCTGCCACCACAAGATGAATATTTTGGCTCCTGTTGCTGGAATTCAGCACTGTGCTGATACGAGCACTTGCTTTGTGAGGGCTAGCAGATAGCTGGTGGCCTTTTGAAAGAGTAAGATGTGATTGTTATTACTGGGTGTAAAAGAGAAGTAATATGGGGAACTACTTTCCAAACTTTAATCTTCTTTACTTTTGTATCTCTGAGGGAGCTGTGATGTTACTCTGTGGGTATTTGCTATTCCCGTGGAACTGTTTCTGGTTTTCTGTTACACCAAATTATATTCACAAAGTTAGCCTGCTCTATTTTTTTTATCTACCAGATGTAATAGTGTGAGAATTTCCAGAGAATATAGCTGGCTTAATAGAACAATTGTTTTCACTGATGAAAGTCATCCCACCTCATGTGTAACGCAACCACCTAGGAAGATGATTCCTGTCAGACACACAAAGAACAAACATGGCTTTTAGCTTGAAAATCAGACTGGAGGAGAAAAATAAATAAGAAAGTGTCATGGGGCTGCACGTGTGCCCCAGATGTTATGTGTCCCACATGCCAAATGTACCCTTTCAAGAGAGCCTGGCCCCTGCACTGGGAGCAGCTCAGATAGGGGCGTTCATGAGCAGCATGTTTGATAAGCTGCCCTGGTGCTGTCAGCCTGCAAAACAACCAGCCATTAAAGGAAAATTTTCTGAAACTAAAATCCCATCATTTCCTTCAGTGTCACCTTTCGTATAATTACTAAGCACAGAATTTATAATTAAATGGTACAACTGATTCTGTGACATTCCCACAGATGTTTCACAAAGGCTATTTACGTGCCTTGCTATTTTGTACAGTAATAACTGCAATCAGCATAACTACTATGATTTGTTTATCAAGCGTCCCTTAGGTAGCAACTGTTGTCATTTGTCAAACCTGGTGAGCATCACAATTTACATACCGTTGCCTGTCTCCTGGTGCTGTTGAGTTGGGTTTGTGAAGCACTGCTGATGCTCCACCTCTGCACAGCGGTGAAGACTGCACATCGTACAGAGCAACAGCACAGATGATTGATAGGCAAAAATCTGTAAAAGCCTTACAAAGTAAGTAGGCATTTTATCTTCACCACAAGGATCAAGGCGTATACTTATTCAGCAGCAGAATTAACAGGTTGAAAAGAGTGGAGAAAAGAGCATATTAAATAATCATCCATGAATGAAGAGAGTTCTGAGAAACAAACACATGTCATAATTTATTTGATGGCTGTATCGTAGTGCCCATGTACCAGGAGACCAAATTAAAGTAGCACAGGGAAACCTGGTTTGATATTGCAGCATTTGACTGCTTGACACTGCAACTTTTAGTGTTTATTGGTAGTGTAGAGTGTATGTTTTGTCATGTGCATGTACTTTTTGCATATAAAATATTCAAATGCTGTAAAGGTATAACGAACATGATAAAATATGATAAATGATAAAATGATAAAAAGTGAGTAAATGATAAGAAGTGGGTACAGTGTGGATTATGTTAATACCACTGTGAACAGTAGGTTAGAACTGCGGGTAGATGGTGAAGTCACTATCTTTCATCTATTCAGTGACCACCTGCATCTGTAAATCTCTTTTGGATCATTTGCCAGACCTTTGCCCCTTGTGTCCAAAATGCTGGAGCCTGGTGTCCACAGATTGGGGTTGTTTGGTTTTTTTTGTGGTATGTGTATGTTTCAGTTTTGGGGTTTTTTTTCCCCCAAAATAATGTTAGTTTAAAAGAAAAGGAAACTGCCTTCCCTAACGCTGCTTGAACCTAATCTAGGAAGAGTTTTGTTTTTTCTTGAAACTGCTCTATTTTCCAAAGGGCTCCGCTTAATGACAGCTTGAGCAGATTACGATGCTTAAAAGGATAGGGATAGAGGCAGGGGTCCTGGAAATCGTCGGTAGGTAAGCTTCAGGGCAGTGTGGTATTATCTGCAGTTGAACTGGTACCCAAGTGAAGAAAGCAAGTGTATGTCTGTATCCACACAGCCAGTGGCAGGAACCAGGGATGTGCATGGGCTGCTGGAAAGCCTCAGTGGGGCATGAAAAGAGGATTACTGAGCCAGATCAGTAAAGTGTGCTGACAGGACTGCTTCACACATAGTGTTTTATATTTCTCAGACAGCAGAAGTGCACAGTCCTTGTGGAAAGACACGGTTGCCTGCATAAAGTTGCCTGAAACTTCCATAAATCAGGCTATCTACGGAAATGAGAATGGTGTTTGCTTTTACAGCTGGGTTGGTTTGGAAGTTTTTTTTTAGCTGAGGGTATGCTGCCAAAAAGGAGGGGATCACATTGGAGGACCTTCACCCCTCAGGTACCTGTGCAGGGCTGTGGCCGCAGCCTGTTCCCCGTGCCACACAGAGCCTTGGTCAGCAAGGCAGGAAGCATCCCCAGAAGAATGTAACCATCTGCTGACTCTTCAGGCTCTCTTGAATTAGTGTAGTTTTAGGGGTGATTTGGGACTGGAGATGTTTTTTACAGTGACATCTGCCTGGGGTCCTGGCTGTAGGCCACCATAATAGCAACTGGTGTTGGTCTAGGGAAGTGCGATGTAGCCACTTGAAGTGGTTTGGGTAACAAAAGGCCTTTGTTGGAGGTAGAAGAGCAGTGGTGCTTCCTAAGCAAAGCCCATTTAAAGTCAAAGTGCAAGAAGCACAGGTTTCACTGGAAAACAGAAATTTTCCTTTTTTATTTGCATTTAAAATAATGTGGTAACTTCAGTGCGTAGGGCCATTAGACGTTAAAATAATGGATATAAGGAGGAAGTTCTTTACTGTAAGGGTGGTGAGGCACTGGAATGGGTTGCCCAGGGAAGTTGCGAATGCGCCATCCCTGGTGGTGTTCAAAGCCAGTTTGGACAGAGCCTTGGGTGGCATGGTTTAGTGGGAGGTGTCCCTGCCCCTGGCAGGGGGGTTGGAACTGGATGATTTTAAGGTCCTTTCCAACCCTAACTATTCTATGATTCTATGATTAAAATGTCCAAGAACACATTTATATTCAAGTCTTTTTGCTTTCCATGTTTTTGCAAGCGTATAATGCAACAGAAGCGAATCTTAATTTTTATTAAAAAAATGTTTCTTGTTCTTATATTTGAACAACATAATGTAGAAAATGAAACAAAATCTTCAGATGCCCTGGAAGGGTCTTCTGGGAAACTTATAAACTGTCTGCTTCATATGTAAGAACATTTGTTTTAATTCCCATATAAAAGTGAGATAAATTGGTTTGTAATAACACAAGTCCAAAAATATCTCAATTTGCCACTTTATTTCCATATTGCGAAACAACACAATTCACTGCATAATTAGAAAGCTGAATTAAATAAAAGGAGCACTTGCTCCTTATTAGACTGTGATTGCAAAGCCTACAGAAAGTATTTCTGATTCCTAAAGAGGCTTTTCTAAGCTCTAAGTTGAGTTATTATAGCCCAGCAGTTGGAAATCTATCCACTGGGTTAGCAAAGACCAAAAAGCCTGATCCTGCAGTGCTTTACTTCTGGGAGTAATCCTAGCTCCTGAAAATCATCCATTGATATAACTTGTTCTTAAAAAATAGCTGGTTATTATATGTGTGTATTTTTCAGTTTAAATTTCTCTTAAGGTTTTGAAGGTAATTTTCGTCATTTGCATGAATAAAGCAAGAGTCTGGAAAATGTAGAAATCTAAAATTCAAATGGAAATCATTGATGTAAAATGAATGATAAACTCTAGGTGCTTTTGCATGTGAATTATATCTTTAGGGTTGAGTTTTCTCCAGTGCACTGCTTCAAAGTCTGATGCATTCGTAACAACAGTGTGTTATGTTTAAGTTAAAATTTGTCAAAATTCAGAGTCTGCTTGAGAGAGAGGAGGAAAGTGGTGTGAGGATGACCATCCAGAATGGCTTTGTCCTTATGTCACAACAAATGCGGCTTCCAACCCTCCATGGGAGTGGGCTTGCAGAGACCAATATAGCATTGTTTTCAGAAAGCTTTGATTTCCACTGGCAGTAGTTAGCTCAATCCCAGTTCCCATTCATGTCAAATTCAAGCATGTCTCACTAAATCTACATCTTAATTTCTTAATTTGATCTCAAATTTGGCAGATTCACCAGCCTGCTGTAAAAGGCATGCATGAATTATTAGACTCCCATTGTCGGTTAAATCTTATCCTTTGTATTTTAAGTCACCCATTTGCATTCATGTCAAATGCTTTCACAGAGTTTACCAGAAGAAGTGAAATAAGAAATGGAATAGTTTCACATAAACTGCATTTTTATGTTTGACTGGTAAAACCACAAAGCAGAGATAAAATACATAAAACTAAGGCTCTGCATAATAAGCGTATCTATTAGTTTCCCTTATCTTTATAAGGCTCCCAGTTGTCAGAAGAAGCATTGTGTGTCATTCATCCTGCCTTGTTCTACAGAAGCTCTTTTCTCCCTTTCCTTTTATCTCCTGTTGGCATTTGCAAGGTAGGAAACTTGACTGGCATGGTGCTTCAAAGGACCGTGTTGACTAAATCATCATTTGACCTTCAACCTCTTAATAGCAGCAGGAAATAAAAGTAATGCCTCTGTGCACCTAGATAAAAATGTTACTGGCACTCTGGTGGTTGCAGCTTTTGCAGTCACAGCAGCCCAGAATTAAGGGGAAGATCTTGGGTTGAACCATCTCAGGGTAAGTGACATCGAAGTATGGCCAAATCCCCCTGGAAGTAGCCCATGGAAAACCACATGGGGAAGCTGCTGACTGTAGCATGTGGCTGTGGAGATGCTTGAGCACTGGTACAGAAATCTGCCTCCTGCTCTTGAGAAGCCTGTGCCCACCCTCCTGAAACACCCATGTTAGGAGCAGTGGCTCAGAGGATCGCAAACAGTTCCAGTGATAGGTGTTTGCTGGTAGCTAATGGTACCCGCAAACCCACAAGCTCATCACAAGAGGGGCTCTGGCACAAGAGGGGGTGGCCTCTGTGCAGGTTGTGTTCCCTGTTTCAAAGGAGCTCTGCAAACAGGATTCTCCTTTTCTCTTGTTGTGTACCGTCTTCTCTTGTTCTTATCTTCTATTTCTGAAAAGAAGTGCTAGTGTTGCATATCCAACACATCAACTGCTAAAAAAATTCAGGAAACACCATGCATAGACAACGAATACTTCTATGAGGACCCATCTGAAAACTTCTTGCTACACAGTGCTTTTCAAAGTGGCTCTTACTCAAAATACGTCTTTCCGTTTGCTTTTTTAAGATCTTCAGTTGCTGTCACGCACAGTGTGTCTGTGACATGTCTATGAGTGTGGTAATATAAAGTTAGTTTGCTTAACTGACAAGTTCATCAAAATTTCTATAGGGAGCTGCTGTTTTCCATGCAGAAGTAGTTGGATTTGGGTGGAGATCTGTAACCAAATATGAATATGCTACTTCTGTCTGTGGAACATAAGCAACCGATTACGTGTGTCATGCTGGCAATGATGTGCCGTTAGCTTTTGTATTTTTACCTTGTGGTCCAAATTCCTGCTTTCTGTAGAAAGGGTCTTTATATTCTCTAGAAAAGTGAATCAAGAGTTAGTTGCAAAACATCACCATGCATTTTCCACCATATGGCTACTTGGACACTTTCTGCTACTTCAGGTCATTTGAGATAACTGCTCCACAAAACACCACTTTGAAATACCGATACATCTTCTGTATTTCTGATGGAGCTCTTCACTGACATAGACCTCTTATAACCTTGCAGAAATGCATATCCCCTTCAGGAATACTGCTTAGTAGCAGTGCTTGTCAGGTTTAGTTACATATCTTGTATACAGAAACAGAGGTAATTCTCTGCTATATCCTTTTCAGACTAAACCAGGACTGCTTTAAGTTACTTTTAGTAAACTAAAATAAAGGTTATTTAAGTAACCTTTCTTCCCAAGTGTTAGGAACCGTATGTGGTCTGAACACAGAGCTGGGAGCCAGATGGGCCTCGGTGTAATGTCATTTGTCAAGTATGCAGTCCACAGCATCTCACTGGCCTTTAGAAGTGTTAATACCTGCAGCTTCTACAACAATTGCAGGAGCTTTTAATAAAACAGATATAATAATTACCTAACTTAGCAAGGATAAAAGCTGGTAGTAACTTACAAACACTTTGAAGTTAAGGATGGTATCTTTCTGTTTAGCAATCAGCCCTTAAATGTTAAATTTTATATATTTGACATCTAGCTATTGAATTTAATAAATATTGAAGTCTGTTTTATTTATATCAATGCAATGCATTTGACCCCAACTGAGTTACAGATGATTTATGTGAATATAACTGAAAAGAGGATCAGCTCCAAGGAAGGAAAAGGATTGTGAACTGTCTTCTCTTTTAAATGTTAAATGTTCTAGAATATAAATAACCACAGTGCTTATGTACATGGAAATAAAAGTAAATCGTATATATCTTTATATAGTACTTTATTATAGTGTGTGTATATGTGTATGCATACATACATATATGTGTGTGTTTACGTATATATATTCAAGGCCAAGCTGAGTGGGGTTTTGAACATCCTGATCTAGCGGAAGATGTCCCTGCCCATAGGAACAGGGGGGTTGGAGCTAGATAGACTTTAAGGTCCCTTCCAGCCCAAACCATTCAATGATTCTGTATCTGTAGTTTAACAACATTCAACTGCAAAGCATATGGTGAAGAATAACCAGCCAAGCAGTAACTCCTCAGTGAAGAGGAGCAGGCAACAACGCTACCTGCCTGTGAAAAAACAAACATCATGTTTCACAGCAATGTTGAAAGGTAAATTCAGAAAATAATCCTCCAGCAAGGCCTGCAGTAGAGCAGCATGCTTGTCTTAGAGCATCACATCTCACTGATGCAGCGGCTCAACGGTAGTATCCAGGTTAAGGAGAGAGAAATGCCTGAGATCTTCCTAGTGGTGGAAATTGGCAGAAATTACCCCATTATCCGTCAAAGACCAAGAGGCAACCTGGTACCACGCTGATCTTTAGAAGTTCTGCAAAAGACAAAATATATAAAAGAAGGTGACGAAGGGCATGGTGGCCGCTGCTGTCTGTGCCGCCTGAAAAGGATACTTAGCAGCTTTGTTCAGGCGCAAACTGAAGGTTTTGGTGTCCCGAGTGCTTTGCAAGAGTTTGGTTAGGAGGCTGTGAAACCTCTATCAGAGGGTGAGTTTAGGATGTAGATGGAAAGGGTGAACTGTCACAAGTAGTTCTGGCGCAAACAGCTGCTTCTTGGGCAGGGGCTTAGATGAGGTGACCCCTTGGCCTCCTCACGGACTCAAATGGGACGTGTCCCTGTGTCTTTTCACAAGATGAAATGGGCTGTGTCCCAGAATCTTGACTTTGGCAAAGTTTCTGACATCAGTGCCATTTCCTTCTGGTAATGAGTAGATAGAAACTGAGAAGGCACTTTAGTTTCTGCTTGTCTGCATCTGTATGGAGACACACCAGTACATGAATGCTTTTCACCTTTTCTGTAGGGCATTTTATTGCTACCAGTAGTGGCCTTAATCATTATGATAGCAACTGCTTTGTGGATATAACTAGCAAGTCTGGAGGCATTCATATTTTTCTAAATATGGGAATTTGGAAGTACCTGGGCAGAGTCAGCATTTTACTCTGCCATTATATTTATTCATGGAGTTTTTAATCAGAAATTCAGACTGATTAGCACGGCATAGGTGGAGAAAAGGAAATAGTGTTCTGAAGAAATCACCCTCAATGTGTAATGATTTTCCCATATATATGTATTTGCTGTATATTTAATTTTTGAAAAGGAGCTGCAGGGACACTGCTCCCTCTTCAGCTCCCTCGCACCTGTACTGTGCTGTTTCTGTGCCTTTTAACTGTGCCTAATCCTCTTCACTCACAAGAACTGTTCTAGTTTAAGTGTGTCCTATAAAAACATAATAATAAGAAGGAAAAAGAAAAGGCTTTTCTATCACTGTATATTTCCATATATTTTTGGATCCTTGTGCTTTCTTTGAATACTGATCTCATGGCAGTACCTGTTCTCTGACTGTCACATGTACTGTATTTTCATAATGAGCATAGCTGAATGTCAAGAGCACATAAATCATTGTGTATTCTCTGCAAAGTTATTTCAATGAATTGTAGAGAATTAAAGTATAGAAAATAACAAAAAAAAACCAGCTTTCTCATACTTTTAAAAAGTGAATTTTTTTACTAAGCTGTAGTGTTATTGTTCCTCTTCTATAACTTGCAGTAGACCTGAATTTAAATTTATACCAGTGTTATTTCAATACAGATCTGATCTTCACTCTTTAAATAAACAGAAGCTATACCATAAGCATGCAGTAAAAATCTTGTTGTTAAGGACAACATATGTTTCTGTCACTGAGCCGCAAAGAGACTGCTTATAGATCAGGTAGCTAATGTGTAGTGCATCTTTGGTTGCAAACTCATTAAAATTGACTTTTAAAAGGTGACCTAATGTTTGAAATACTACAGTCTTCTTCCCAGTCATCTTATTTGTAATAGTGTCTCATGTGTTGTGTCTCCTAGCTCTACATACAAACTACCACACTTACAATATCCATGAACTTAAGTGCTTCAGTGGCCCTGGGAATGCTTTACATGCCGAAGGTGTACATCATCATCTTCCACCCTGAGCTAAACGTCCAGAAACGGAAGCGCAGCTTCAAGGCTGTGGTCACAGCAGCAACCATGTCATCACGGCTCTCACACAAACCCAGCGACAGGCCCAACGGCGAAGCCAAAACGGAGCTGTGTGAGAATGTAGACCCAAACAGTAAGTACTGCTGATCTGCTGTTTGCTGGCTGGCTGGGGTATTTGGAGGCGTGGTTTATGTGAGGTTTAGGGGGTTTGTGCTATTTGGTCTTCTCAGAGATTTTTGATCTCACACGCATTTTTTTTCCTTAATACACTTTTTTGAGTTGTGTCAGTTGGCAGCAACTCCTCATGAAATTTTTAGTAGCTGTGAGTTAATCCTCCTCCTTTCTCTTCTCTTGAGAGAGAGGTCAGCAGCATCCTTGAGTACCAGACCCTTAGGCTTGCATCAAAACCAAACCTTCCTAAACCTGCAGGTACAGTTTGCAGGATGGATGGAGGGACAAGTACCAGACTCATTGATAACTCTGCTAACCTGAGTTATAATTTTCTTTCTTGCAAAATTCCTTGGCAAAAATCTCACAATCCTTGAAGATTCCCATTTAAGGATTTCATCCGGTCCTAATGCAAATCTTGCCACTGATTTAAAAGGAAACTAGATCTAAAAGACACTTCCAGTTTCCTTAATGTGCATAGCATGGTATATTGTAGCACAAAATTACATACTGAGGCCATCAAATTTGATTTGCATTTGAATCTGGAAGGAGTTGAGGAAGGAGACAGCTGCACAACTTTGTAGCATATTGGAAAGGTTTAGGCATGTCTGCAGTTTTTGTGAAAAACCAATCTGAATGTGGAGAAATGCCCTTTCCTTGCCCGTGATCCGTTCATCCATTTGCTGCTGAAATCCCTGCCACTTCTTGTCTATTAACTGCTGCCTGAATACCTGCCTCAAAGCAGAAACTCTGCTGTCAAAGCAAAGTGGAAACAGCCAGCAAATTATTGACACAGCACTTTTCCTCCTTTTATTCACCCCTTGACTGTTTTTCTCTGATGTCTTATCGTGCAGATATACAAAATACATCCTATGTAGAAAAACAAAATTCGTCTTTGAAAACTGAACTATCTGAAATATGATTTTGACATACAACAGCAAGGAAATGCTTTTCATAGGTTAAGGACCATATTGTGCCTCCTCCAGTCCTACCAAACAAAGCCAGCACTGCAAGAAGGAGTATTATCCAGCAAGAGTGTGAGCTGCAGAGTCCTCTGCCATGTCAAGTTTCTGTTAGTGATACAGGCCATGGTGAAGGATCCTCTTCCTTTACCTTTGGGCTCTAAGTCCACCCCTCACTATGGTGCTGCCACAACTAAGTCCTGATGGTCACTCATTGACCATCCAGTGTACAGAGTACAGCTTCCTCTGGGTGTTTGGGAGAATGGCAGAGGCAGCTGGGCTGGGAAAGGCCTTTGGGAATGAGGGAGCGAGAGGAGGAGGAGAGAAGAGGGTTTTGAGAAACACATGGGAAGGGCAGGTGAGTTGCTGAGCTGCATTTCACTAGTTGCTGCTCTGGTCAAATGAGTTTGGGTTCGTTCCTCCTCCAGAAAAACCAGAATCTAAAAATTCCCACTCAAAGACTTGATCAATAATGAAGCTATGAGTTCTAATGATGCCACTGTCAGTGTAGAAGGAGAGGTAGACTTTTGAAGGAGCTACAGCTTGGGGGTTTCCCTTCTGCTCTCATTCTCCTGTGCTGCATCTTACTGCAGTTTTCACTTCTGAGAACATTTCCCCCTGCCAAAGAACAGTCAGATTTTATCCTGGGAAGGAGATGTGTTTATTACAAAGAAATATTGCTTCCTTAAACCTCCATGTTTCTGGTGAAATACAACATTTTTTCCTCTAGGACTGTATACTAGGCTATATTTTTTAAGAGGCAGGAGAAGTAGTGAGGGACAGAATCTCCCTGCTTGCTGTGATGTACTACATTTGGCCTTAAGCATCCAGCCTTCAATCCCAGTTTTGTTAACATTGAGTTAAAGCTGGGGCAAAATCCACTGGGAACAAAAGCCTCAGAACTTCAAAATTGGTGTGCATGAAGGGGGAATACTTTCTGTGACCCCATTTGCTTACATGTAGGATTCTAAAGTACATAAATTTATTTATCTTTTTGTCCAACCCAGCCAGCAAGGAAATGTGCACTAGTTTTAATTTATATTCATTTATATGTCTTTCTCTGAGTACTGGGCTTTTAAATATTTTATGGTTTGGGAAATAAATTTCCTTTTAAATATTTCAATCATTTATACATATAGTACCATCTGTTCATATTATCAGCTGCACCTACTATGACTATTTCATACCCTGCATATGTGTGTTAATAAAAATTATTAGAAAATCAAATGAAATAAACTACTGCTGTACTTGAGGTATTTGGGTACATTTAGACCCAGTGTAGGCTACTACTGCATTTAATGGGAGCTTTCTTACAGCGTTCAATAGGCTGTCAATCAGCCCCTAACATTCAGCATACAGCATGTATGTCTATACAAGTGATTAATTCAATACCTGAATTAAGGGGTGGTTTTTTTAACTTTGATAGTTTGTTTGAAAAAAACAGTTCCATTTTTAGGTGGAAAAATTGAAAACCATATCAGTGAGCTCAATAAAAGCAATGTTACATAAGCAAAACCCCCAAACTTCATTTTCAGTGAAATTTTAAATATGATGTTCATAAAAAATCAAGTTTTGATGTTTTCATAGCAATTAAACTTAAAAAAATCTATTTTATACAGCAGATGGGGAAATTTTCAGAATTACACCAGTTGGAAAATAGAAAATGTGAATAAAAGATTGCCCAAGATGCTTCCATCAATGCTAGGAGCATTTTAAAAAATGTCAAATAGCTTTCAAAAGAAAACAAAAGAACATGTTTTCAGTATTTCTCCTATTAAAATTGGTTTCAATCCACTAACAATGGCTAATCATTACCTATGGATGCAGAAGGGAGCCAGCGACTGTTGCAAGAACCTTCCTGCTGTGATCTGAGGAACACAGGGTTGGGAAGTTTTGGTTGTTCACTCTGTGCAGGCTCCTCTGGAACTCACTATATCAGGCTGAATGTAATTTAATTGATGGGCATTTAAAGATGAGTCTGAGACTCATCAGCACTCTGCAAAGCTAACTTAGGTGCCGATCTGGCTTAGCTACCAAGTGTTTTCTCATAAATGGAAAAGTACAGTTGGGTTTTCCAGTTTGATTTTCTGCTGTACCTCCTGGTGATGCTGCTTTTCATGGCTTGCTTGGGTACTGGAGACTGGAGTTGCCATTTCTACTGAAAATATGCAAATGTTTCATATCTCCTAAGATATTAACACTGAGCCACCGGCATGGGATTCATGTACCTCCAAACATTGGGGAATTTGGTGAATAAGCCCAAATTTATGGCCTGTCCTACTTATATGCCAAAGTCAAAACCAAAAGCAAAGTGTGGATGGTTTTGCACAAAAATAGCCTTGCAAAAAATCTCCATGATTTAGTAGACCTTTAAAAGAATGCCTGATGAACTGAAGATGTGCACATAACACTGGAAGGTCTACAAATTACCTGAGTGGCTCCCTGAGAGCAGGTGGTCTTCAGCAGCGGTGCTGAGCATCGTCTAACAATGCTGTGCACAGCAATCAGGTGATCTGCAGGAATTTGTGATCAGAAAAAATGAGCAGAGCACTCAGGAGAGCTGGGGTCAAGCGCTGGGGGTTTAGCGTGAGAATAAAAGAAGAAACTGCATTAACGTGGGAGGAAAATCACTTGAAGTGCAGTGACCTTATATCCCACCCTCAGAAAGAATGAGGACTTGCTGTGTTGCAGCTTTTTGTTAGAATGTATGGGAAGCAAGAAATATCAGAAGCTGAGCTGCCCAGCCGTGGCCTGGGAGGGGTTTCATGCTGAATAGGATATATTAAGGTCAGATTTCTCAATCTACAACTGTGTGGCTTATGAAAACTCTCTTAATCATTCCAGTTTGCCATCTGGCATGTGCATGCTTTTACTCATTCAACAGCTTTTTCCTGCTGATATATGTTTGCAGCAGATTCAGATGAGCAGAATTCAGTGCACAGCGGCTTCCATCCTTGTAAGAATTTCATTTTGCTCTCATGTGCCTTTGGTTGTATTTCATACTATATGAGAAGATACTTCTCACCAAGTCTGAAGTTGAACAGATAGTGAGTGCTTCTGCTCAGTTGTCTGCTTGTGTTCCTGCTGCAAGAGCAGTGTCACACTATGACAAAAACATTTGAACGTCCAATCCATACTTAACTTATATTGAGATTTACATGTAATTACTCCTTTTTCCTACCATCTTGTTTTAATTCATAGCTTTACCAAACAGAGTGACAGGGAAATCAGAATCTTGGTTGTTTGGTAATGAGAAAGTTGTGTTTCTTTCAGGCTGGATGAGCAGACCTTACAGGGAAAGTACTTTCATTAATTTCCCTCTGGAAGCAGCCATGAGAAGGAAGCTAAGCTGCTCAGTACTCCCTGGGACCTGCTTTTCTGGGACTGGCCTTTCCGGGAAGATGCTTTCTTGCAGAAATAGGGTAGGGTCTTTCGGGACTTGGCAGTGTTGGTCTTCCAGTGTCCCCATTTCCAGTCTCATGGGGACTATCTCACTATCTATGAGAGTGGCTCTGAGATCAAGATGAGCCATGTGGAGTTGCCTAGTAGTAGAGAGTAGAGAGTAGGAGGCATGCAGCATCTCTGGCAAAGACAGAGTGCATCATAATGACAAATAACTCTTGGAAAGATGGAGCAGCTAATGGGAGGAGACTCCTTTCCTCAAGCAGTTTAACTAGGGTTTGTTGAGAAGTGGCAAAGGAAAAGTGTGACCATGGGCTAGCCAGAAAACTTTAAGGTCTAAAAATTTAGAATTTTCAGTCTAATTTTCAGTACTGTTATAATTTTGTGGACTTTTAAGGTAGCAGGTTCATTGAGAGCTCAGTAAACTGTACAGACATAGTCAAAGCAATTTTTTTCTCTTTCTCCTTTATTTAGTATTAAGTAGAACTTATTTGCCATTGATTCAGTTCTCAGTAGTGAAGTGCAATCACTGCCCCTTTTGCCCACACAGACCAGGCACCAGTCCTGTGTGCTGTCAGGTCCTGTCTATCATGACAGCAGTGACAGCAGTATGTGCCCATCCTCTCCTTTCTCCGTGTTTTGAGAATGGACATTGCTTTTGTTGGCTCCCATCAGTGAACTGTGGACAGTGTGTGTGGAACACAAGCATCTCCTGACTAGGACAAACATGCAGAGCCCACTGTGCAAATGCTCCTGTGCTGTGCCCTGGCGTGTTTGTGTATTCATTCCTGTTCATCCTTAACATCACTGACATGATGTTGCCTATTCCATCTTTCTCAGGAAAAAAGCTAAAATGGTTGTTGAGGATGCTGAGGAACCTGAGAGTGACTGCATAGGGGAGGAAGGACTGGGAAGTCTTAATCTAAAGCCAAAATGTTCCAAACTTTATTCACGGGAGAGGAAGAAAAAAAAACAAACAAAACCAACCAAACAAAACCCAACCAGACCCTCTCTTTCCTGAACAGTTGTTCCCATGTTCAGAGGTACCTGAACTTCTGTGAACTGGTTCAGTTATTTCTAACCCATGGTTAATTTCATAAAGTGGTGCCTCTCAGCTTTCCACTATCACTGTTCTAATCTGGGCCCTTTACTTGGACTAATGTCATGGCCTTCATGACAGGGCAAAATTTGAAGAGTTTATTATGAACAGACATATTATACATACCAATGTATTTACTTTTCCTGTAGACTGCATACCACCAGTAAGAAAGAGTGTTCAAAAATCTGTTACTTGGTACACTCTTCCACCTACTGTATAGCTTTTGCCTGCTTTCCAAAAAGGTAAGGAAAAATCTAGCTTCTTATTTCTTTATTCTCAAATTCTTATTATGATTATTATGATATACATAAATACATGAGGAATGTGCATTAGTGCAGCTATGTTAAAACAAGTATCCAACTTAAAAATTGTTCACAGATCCATTACTGAAAGCTCCCTCCCATATGGGGAGAGTTCCCTTCCATCCCTCCCTTTACTTTGAAAAGGGGAGACAGAGCTTGGGCAATTTTAATCTCTGAACTGTGTCCCAGCAAAACAAGAGGCTGGTGGTCTTCTGCTTCCCACCAGTGGAGGTGGATCCCAGTAAAGCCTCTGAAGATGTTGGTATTTGATTGCAATAAAAAAAAAAGGAACAAATGAACAAACCAATGATCAGAAGTTAATTATGGCAATCAGATCTAACAACTAACAAAATGTTTTCTGAGTCATTTCCAGCAGCTTTACCAGCAGGGTTGCCTGGCAGCATAAAAATAACATTTGCTAACATGTGAGCAATCTTCTTTATGCTAAAATTATAAATGGCTCAAAAAGAGTTTGCAAAATATTCTTTTACACCATGGGCGATCCCAGTGACCACTCCTGTGTAACCACGAGTGAACAATTTTTGAGGGCTGGCTTTTTCTGAGTGTTGTGACTGCCTCTGTGGTGATCATGTGAGCTAATTCCATATCTGTGACTTCATCAGCCAGGAATTATTGCTTTTGTAATGAAATCAGAGGAATGAGAAAGCATTTCATGTTAGAGACAACTAACCAACAACCATTAAATATTTCTGCAATTCCATGTGGGCTCAGATGGCTTTGCCCGCTCTTTAGGGTCTTTGCCCAGGTAGGAAAAGACCTGGCTGGCCTGTTTTCTGTGGTTCTGTGCAGTTAGAGCTAGAAGAAATTGCTGCATACAGCCTTTCAGAATGCTTAGCTGATCTCTAATAGGTGAGAACTTGTATCAGCAAAGGCAGGAATATTGCTTGAATTGAGTCTTTGAGTCACAGGAAAAAAAAATGCTAGTATCTTTAGCTGGTGTAAATTGCCACATCTCCAGTTGCAACTCAACTTGTGAAGTTCTTGTAAAATGTTCAAATTACTATTTATTGCATTTGAGTCATGCCCACTATTCTAACTTAGCTCCAGCAGAAAGCCTGATTTAAGGCGTGAAGGTCTTTAGGAATACCAGGATGACCCACATAACTGAAGGGCCACGGTCAGAAAGGTCGATGTTAGGGAAATATAACAAAGTAGGAGAAGTAGAGGAGGGTAGAAACGGCCACTGAAAGTATAATTGCAAATCAAATGTGAAAGAGTAAAGGGCGACTATGTGAAGATGAAATTGAAAGAGATGATAATTTTCTTTCAAGAAGGAGAGAAAGAGAAAAGGCACCCTAAATCTCAGAGAAAAAAGAAAGTCAAAATTAAAAGAATTAGGAGCTCACAGAGATTTCTAAAGATTACTTTTTTCCATGCAACATTATTGCACAGTGTCAGGAAATGCTATCTGCAAGGGTACACAAATAACTTTGTCATCCAAGTCCTGTAAAAACTGATTGGCCATTCAGATTCTTTAAGCAGATTACAAAATTTGAGCCCCACAAAGCTACGACAAATGCTACAATCGAGGATGGTTTGGGCTTGTGATGCTCTTGCTTATGCCAGTGCTCTTCTGCGTCAGGTTTTGTTTTCCATTTCTCACCCGTGAGTGTTTCTGTTTCAGCTGGGCTGATCGTTGTAGCTTTGGTTGCTATGTTTTGATTTGTTCTTCCAGGAATACGAAACAAAAACCACAAGAAACAATATACTGCATTAAAAGCAAAGCAGTGATATCAAGAAAACATCAACTTGGTTGTAAATTGACACTCGTTTTGCTAGTAACATGTTTGCTTATAGGTATGAACACTGTGCTTTAGCTGTTACTTGACTATATCAATTTCTGCTCTGTAATACAGGCAGAGATGCATTTATAATGCTTTTAAATTGTTTCCTGTGAGTGACAAGTCGGACTTCTTTATTGTTGGAACTGATGAAAATACAAGGCTTGAAAAGCTCTACCTTGTATCTGGGTCAGGGAAAAAAATTGTCCATCTTCTGGCCAGGGCAGAGAAACTTCAAATGCTTTTGTAGATCTGTAGAGTCACATTTGGTACCGCAGAAATACTTGCAGCACTTTTCTCCCAGTCCATTGCCAAGCAATACGTCTACAGGTCAGGAGGAGGAGACAGCCCAGTGAATAAAATCGTGATATCTGAAAGACCTGGATCCATCCCGTGGGCTTTTGGAGCCTCCCGGTGTATGTCTGGCAAGTGGTGCCATGCTCCCTTTCCCCCCAGATGGTGTTTGTAGGATGCCCATGCATTGCAGATGGGATCATGTAAGTCCCAGAAAGACAGCTCCTCCATTCTGCTGCCTTCCAGACTTGATGAGCAGGACTATAATGTTTTGAGGGCAGCAGTCTGATGCATTGTGCCAAGGTCAGTAAATTTTTCTTCTAAGGTGGTGCAAAGACTGTGCCTTTCTTTGGCGTGTCCCTTCAGCACACTGGAGTTACTGAGCACTTTGCCGTGTGTATAATACACACTGTGTAACGGGAGTCGCTTCAATATAAGAAGGACAAAGCAAACCATGCTATGGGTTACTGTTTTGCTCTGGGATGGACCTGAGTGATGCTCGTGAGCTTGCTGTACTTTGAAGTCTGTCATAACACAGTCAAGGAGAGACTAAGTGGAGAATATCCCCCTGCATTTTTGGTTGGATTATTGTTACTGGGCATTGTTATTTTGGTTGCTTTTTGCAACTAGATGGTACTGTCAGTCCTTCAGTGCATAAAGCTCTTTTAGCAGGGATAATGGCGAAACACTGCAACTCATCAGCAACCTTTTACCGTTTTTCTGTCTTTTCTGCTGAACTTCACCTCAACCTGGGCCAGATGCCGAGCATGTCTAAACCACAGTGGTCCCATTGCTTTGAAGAAGAAATGTCAATTCATATTAGCTGTAGCTCTGCCCTCACATTTTCGAACAGCAGATAACCTTTCCACCTCAGTTACGTGCCTCAGTGCTCAGCTGCCAAGGGTTAAGAACACAAAGAGGAGCAGCTACCTGCTCAGCAGAAATGTTTTCTGAACTTTTTACTGCAGCTGGCAGATCCTTGAACTCTGCATTCCTCTTGAATTCACGCTGGGTTTCCCCAAAGCTGGTCCTCTGCACAGCTTTGGGCAATGAGTAGATCTCCAGTGCTAACTGTATTAACTTGAAAATGCCAATCGCTGTACAATTAGAGTTGTATTAGGGGTGAGGGTAGCTCTGCCGCAGTCCAAGGCAGGGGCTCTCCTCCCAGGGCTTAGGCACAGTATGCTGTTTCCATAAAGTTTTCAGTTGTTTTACAAATCACTTTTTGCTTGATCAGTATGCAGAAGAAGTTCCGCAGTGATTGCAAAGTGTTGAAGTTATTCATAAGGCATGTGTAGCACCATGTTGTGTGAAGTCATTAAGTTTCTTGGTCCTATCTCTCATAAGATATATATGCAGTTACTTAGATTATGCTATAATGAAGCTGTTGTGATGTGGTCATGACATGGTTTTAAAATGATCTTGGGCTTCTGTTGAAAGAGGTAAATAGTTCAAATTGCCTTCTAGTGCCAAAGATTTTCTGTGCCTGTTTTCCTCGCCCTCGGTCTACACAAGACAGGGTATGAGAGCAAAGGCATCAGTGTGCATCCACCGCAGTGGCACCCGCTGAGCCACAGTCTGTAGAACTTCATCTGCAGAACAGATTTCCAGTCATAGTGGGGGCACTCCAGCATAAAATGGATAAACAAATTCACTTCCCTTTTTAGCAAGTTTTTTAGTTAAAATTGGTTTTCTATGACCCTCCTGCTGGAAAGCTCAGTTCCTGAAGAGCAGCAACTTCCCCCGTTGTCCTCTAGGTTAGAAAATATGAGTTCTCTGAACTACCAAAATGTGATTTCAGGTCAGGAGTTGGCTGGTCTGTCCATCTGCAGGAGCTCAGCTTTGCGTTTTGTTTTCAGCTACTTTTTACTGCAGAACCTGAGTATTTTCCTTTTTCTCTTACACTTAACGAGCTCTGGACATGGCACAAAGGACCATGCCCTGCCGATGGCAGGGAGTTGCCTAGATGACCTTTAAAGATCCCTTCCAACCCAAACTGCCCTATGACTGTGTGCCTAGGCAGTATATGGGAATTCGATGGAACATCTATTTTGTTGCAGTGCAGTGCCTGCAGCATTGTAGCTGGTGTCTTTCCCTGCGCCATACTCTGTGTCTTGTCTCCTGCCAGTCCCACATGTTGCTGCCTGCGGTTCCGCACCCTGTGGTCTGAAGAGGAGGACCAGGGCATGACTTGCTGTGCTTGTGGTAGGAGACCTGCAGAAATGCTGCTCAAAACTGATTGAGGAGCACTTATTAACGCTTCAGAAAAAATATGTTTGCAGTAGACTGTATTGTAATTGCTTCCCCTCAGGAGCATTAACTCATTTTTATGCAACCTTGCATAACATAGTTTGATAAAGCACATAAAACACGATTTTCTGTTGTGCTACACTATAAACCATAGATGCATTTTTTATTTTCCATTTTCAGCAGTTCAAGGTGGGGAGGGGGTTAATCCCTTCTCTTTTCTGATTTCAATCCTTTGTCACCACACAGTCTTTCTCCTGAGTGGTCACTCCCTGTTACGATCACATCTCTAATGTGCAGACACTGATGGAGAGATGCACACAGGTTCCTTCTGTGTGCTGTTGGGCTCCTTGTACTTCAGTATATTTGCAATTTTCAGCTGGAAACTGGCATGTAAGTATTTATTCTAGAAATTACTTATTCATTAGCATGTTTTCCATGCCATAGCCCAGCTACATTTGATGAGATTGAACAGTTGAACAACCTTTAATTTTGTGCACACCAAGGGGTATCTGTAATGAGGCCTGTTTTCCATGGATACAATTTTGCTGGTTTGATGTTGTCTTATTTACTTTTTAAAAGATTTATGCAGATACAGCCTCTAAAGAGATGAAGATTTGTGGGCCAATATGCTGGAAATAAAATAGTTTGGTATGCTATGAAGAGTGTGCTATGACGAGTGAAAATTGAATGTGCTATTTGAACCCCTTTCTGACCACCAGAGCAGAGCAGAGCCCTCCCTGCAGGGCAGCAGAACATCACCCCATCCCTGCATCTACCAGCATGGGTCCATGGCAGCCACTTTCTCCAGGTTTCTCCTCTGAAAAAAGGAATATCATAGAATCACAGCATGGTTTGGCTGCAAGGGACCTTAAAGCTCATTCAATTCCAGCCCCCAGCCACAGACAAGGGCACATCCCACTAGGCCAGGTTGCTTCATCTCCTGTCCAACCTGGCCTTGAACACTGCCAGAGATGGGGCAGCCACAGCTTCTCTGGGCACCCTGTGCCAGTCCCTCAGCACCCTCACAGTAGAGAATTTCTGCACCCTGTGCCAGTCCCTCAGCACCCTCACAGTAGAGAATTTCTTCCTTTTATCTAATCTAAACCTATCCTCCTTCAGTTATTTTCAATCTATCCTCTTTCAGGAATGGACTTTTGTTCCAAGAATGTAATTCCTCCTCTCCCTTCCATTTGCATTTGCATATTCAATTTGCATCTTAATGTTTGCCAGTTTCTCAAGGTCTCAATATCCATTTAAATCAATGTTTTCTTTCAGGTTTAAGTACCTGTGACAACATCCTGTTGCCCTACAGTCAAACTTGTGCCAGAAGTTATTCTCCCCCTAACCATTCTGAGTGATACAGGGAGGGTTGTGTTTATCCTTCTTGGCTATGCAGGGTTAAACTCTTTTCATGACATTTTAAACTGTGAAGCGTATCCGTCATGATGGATCTTTATTTTTTAAGCCATAACAGCACTTTGTATGGCTGATAGCAGTATGGGTTGTTTGAAAGTTTCATTTAAAACCTCTCCAAAATAAGCTTTTTGCAGCTGATGCTTGAATGAGATCTAAAGGTAGGTTGGGGAAGCCAAGTCTTTGTTCTTTTGACTTTGTCAAAGCCAAGTCTTTGTTCTTTAGCCAGACTCCAGCTACTTAGGAGAATTTATTTATTATAAATAAATATGAAAATATTTATTTTAATATTATTATTTGGCCAGGAAATTTTGTTGGGAAAACTCTTAATTGTGCCAGTAAGAGGCCAGACATTGCCATGGGACCCTGGGAAGTTTGCAGCCTCCGGGTGCAGCATAGTTCCTTCTGAAGCCTGTGTCAGGTCCCCTCCTGTCTGAATATTTGGGAATTGGTTTACTTTCCTTTTTACATCTCAAAGTACCTACTTCTGATGATGCACTTTAATAAGCTCACATAATTGTATGCTCCCATATTAATTATTTTGCAGACTGTCTCACACCTCCCCTGACTTACATGATACAAAGCTTGTAAATATGCAGGAAAGTGTTAGACAGACTGTTTCCTTTTTCAAAAGCTGAAAGTCTTTATTCTCTTAAGTTACCACCCTATAGTTTGATGTTTGAACAGTGTTAGTTAAAAGACATTAATGACTGAAGTGCTTTGAATATTAAAAGCTAGGTGGCTAGATATATGTCTTTGAGACACAAATTAGAATTAATTAGTATATTAGTATTCCTCCTTTGTTTTATTGTTTGTTTTTTTAGGTGATCTTTTTTCCTATGAAACTTGGAAGAGAAGTGAGCATATATTGTTACACCTCATGGTCCAGTCCCTCTCTGGCTTTTTTTGCTAATAAACTCTTAGGAGCACTGAGTTCTCCCTTTGACTAATCAGTCCTTACATCCTCTTAGGGAGGATTTCTCAAATTCATGAATTGTAATATCAGGGAAAAGACACAGGCTTTTGGCTCTCTTGTCTTCCATATATTTATAATGACTCTCTTTTTGCTGAGCAGGGTAAATGTCACCTTGATAGGACTCACTTGATGCACTCACATCCTCATCTGCATTAGTGAAGTGACTCAGATAAAGAGTTGTAGGATTATGAAATCAAACTTGACATTCTCAGCTTAATTTCATTGATATCACTGGAATCACCAGACTAGGACATTGCAATATTTGGAGTTATATTTCTTTTCTCCCCTGCTCAAGCAGCAGGAAGCATTGCAGTTGCATCTTGCAGATTTCAGGATGCAACTTTTAATCTTTTAATTATTACTGATACTATAATTCAAACAGCAGTGTCCCTAAGAGCAGCCATGGCTCATAACCGCTGGTGCAAAATCTGACTCAATATAATCAGGAATCCTCCAAACCCAAGAAAGGGCTCAGATACAAAATGTTGTTTGGCCAGTGAGGATAGAAGTGTGGATAGTTTGACTGGAAGTAGCTAGAAAAGAGACTTTAGGGGAGAAAAAACAACAGCCTTTAAAATCAAAGATTGAAGGAGTCATATAGAATCATAGAATAGTTAGGGTTGGAAAGGAACTTAAGGTCATTTAGTTCCAACCCCCTGCCATGGGCAGGGACAAAGTATCTGCTATACTTCGTACTGTGTTTTGGCCTCTGAGATAGTATGGAAGCTGGATTTGAGGTTTTACAATTTAGAATCTTTGCAGATTTTCTTGATCTTGTTTGCAGTTGGTGATTTTTAACTGCTAGAGAATTGTTTTGCATCCATTTTAGTTTGCCTGCGGTTATTATGATCAGCTAATTGAAATTATTAAACTAGTATTTTTATTAACAGTTAGACAAGTGGCCATTGCCAGCTGATGCTGCAGGTCTATTTCCAAGCAGCACACTGGTATAAGGCTAAGCACTCCCCATCTCACTGCACTGCCTCCATGGAAAAGCCTTAGTGTGGTTAAATATGGACAGGACAGAAGAGAAAGGACTTCAGTGCATGCTTGAGATGAAATATTCTGGAAAAGAAAATATTTTGAATGCACTGTGAAGTGTCATGTTTGTGCTTAAATTTGATGCTCAGTAGCCATTCACTGGTGTAATACTTCAGCACAGTGGTAGTCGTGAGGGATGTCCTTGTTTGCACGCATCATCCTGCCCAGCAGCAGCTAGTAGCACATGCCTGAGATATACCTTTTATTTTCCTGTTCATCAAAGCAAGGTATATACTCCTTTAAAAGATTCTGTGCTGAATTAAGACATCTATGAAGAAGTTCTGCTTCAGTCCCCATGCAATGGTTTTGCAACCATCAGCACCATCACAGCTGTCACATACTGCAGGGAGACATCTAACATCTGCTTTAGAGTGAGTAGCTTATATTTGTGATGAAATCTATGCAAATTATAAGGTTTGGTGTGAAACCTGTATTAAATAAGTGACTTAATTTTTTTCCTCCCTCAGGTATAAAGGAGGCCTATTCATAGCTCTTCCTGAAGTAACAGGATTGAACATACATGGCAGTGAAGTTCAGTCAACAAAAAGATCACACCAGCAGATTTGATGGGAAAACACTCCCTTTCTCTTTTTTTCCTGCAGAGAGGGGGGTCTATGGCTTGCTGAGAGCAAGTGGAACTTCTTCATCTTGGATTTGGCTGTTGGGATTTCAGTTCTACGTCAGACCTGGTGGCTTTGCTGCTGGGTTTTGTCTCAGAACAAGAGATCTTTGATTTTTTCTTCTTTTTTTTTTTTCTTCTTTGTGTATTTTTTCAGAGATTAATGATGTTTGAAATCACTGGAGTTCAGTCTTTAGTGGAACAGCTTCAGGCAAGCAGGTACAAAGTATTTCTAGCAGCAGGTAGAAACAGTGGCAATGGGTTGGCTGAAAGAGCATTTGATCACATACCTACTGACGATTTGGTAAGCGAGTTCAAAAGGCTAATCATAATAATAATGGAGTAAAGAGACCAGGAAAGCTGAAAACAAGCAATATTACATGTAAATGAAGTTCTCAAAAGCATGAATCCATGCACTGTGAGCATTACAGTCATGAAGAAAACTGTTCAAAGATTGTATAGATAAGAATAGGAAAAAACCTTGATGGTAGAAAATCAGTGTGTTGAAGTGTGCTACAGTTAACAGGATTATAAAAGAAATGATGGCTGTCACACAACCAAGCATAGCCCAGCAGCTGCCCGCTGGTGATAGGCACATTTACCTGATAGCTGTCATGCTGCTGGTCAAGGTTTTTTTGCATCTGCAGTACACAGGCATAGGTCTCATAATGTTACACAGCCTGTTCCTGTGTGTGGTTGTGTATCTTTGGTGATTTTACCCAAGCCTTGATATATTTTGTCACCTTGTAGAAAAAAAACCCACAGAAAATTTCAGTGTGGCACCTGGAAATGACAGTGCTGATGAACTGGAGAAGCATGTGAGTAAAACGAGTGTGAGGCACAGGTGAGCATTCATCACTGACATAAAATAATACCGAAAAATGAATTTGATATTATTTTATGTTGGCACATGCAGCAAGCAGAATGCATTTGTGCAGCAGGGGCCTGGGCTGGTTTGTTTTTCTGGGGACAGCAAGCAGCAGCAAATAAAGGGCACATAAGAAATAGGTCTTTCTCAGTGTTTTTCTCTTATTGCAAATAGGCACCACTTTCACACCCAGCATCTGGAAAACGTCACAGAGGGTGTGGGGTGTCTTTATTGGCTTCAGGAAAGGAAATGTGGGCACCTCTTTCAGTGACATATGGCAATACATTAATTAGGAGAGCATCCTTTTCTTCATTAAAATAGGTATTTTGACTCTGGGATGAGATTGTTGATTTTGAACTGTTACAGCAAGAAAAAAGGGATGTTCTTATTTTCTAGCTATACTGCGAAAAGAAAAGCAAGAGAAGTAGGTAAATGGCTAAATACATGTAAATGCCCATGAAACAATGGACAAGTGTAATAGGAAAGAAAGGCATTCCAGTCCCAGACCTATGCTTGGCTAAGTTACTCCTCTGTAACTCAGAGCACTGAGTCTTACCTCAGAGTCTGGCACTGCCTCTAGTGAGATGCCTGCTCTTGCTCTTCAGAGGAAAAAGAAAGAAAAAAGACCCACAGTTGCCATAGTTACACCACTTGTCATGATGCTTATCATGTCTGTGGAATAAAAAGCCTTATATTAAATCTGTATTCTTATTAATATCAGCTGTTAAACATTTTCAGGATATTTGAAATCAAGACTTTCTGCAGAAAAAAGTAAACGTTTATTGCAGCAGAATTATTCTGTTTAACCATGCAGCTCAGTGTGTAATTTTGTTAGACACTATGTTACAGAGTTATATACCTTGAATAAATTTTCCAATTAATTTAGCTTCTTTGCTCTTCATGAACATTCTTGATTTTCCTGTTAAATGTTTGCCACTTGCAGCTCTTTGCCAATTAGTTTGAGCAGGCCAAGGAGATGAACAGGAGGGGAGTTGCCTTCAGGTGAGGACCCGCACCTTGACAATGGTACAGTGCTGGGTTTGCTCCGTACTGTAGTAATTCAGACTTGCCACGTGAGGGGGATGGAGGCTGTGACTGCTGTGCACATGCATGTGTCCTCATTTGCTTTCCAGGGCAGGCATACTCCAGATGTCCATATGGGTTACAAACGCATACACGCACGTGTTCCCTGTGGAAGGATCAGGAGTCTGTGCATCTTCTTAATGCCAAGGGACCTGTGGTTTGATGTGGTATTATGCTTCTGGTTTAAGCTGGTGTGGTAAATTATAAAGCATTAGAGGAATACCGTTTAAAGTGATTTTTCATATATACAGCAGAGGCTAATGCTGAAAGAGTGCATTTACTGCTCTCTGGTGACCCTTGGGCAGTCACCCCTGGACTTCTGTGTGCAAGGTGATTCTCCTTCAGGGCAGTACAACAGTGTCACCCACCCAGTGGTGGATCTCATCAGAAATTGCCCACAGGCAAAAGTCTCTGCACAGCATTCATTCCCATTTATATGGTGTTAATCTTGCCAGTAGCACCACAGGGCTGAAGCTCTACAGATCCCTCCCTGGAGGCAAAGGCAGCAGAGTCCAGGTCTTGCAAGCAAAGCTACCCTGTGCTGTATCCAATGCTTGTCAAGAGAAATTCATCTCTTTAGAGAAGAGAGTGTATCAATAAGAACCAGCTATCCATGGGATGCTGAAGTGTTTGTTCAGTCTTTTCTATTTTTTTATATTTCCTGGCAAGAACAAATGGAGTAATAAAAATGACACTTACTGCTACTTAAAATAAAACTATGACCTGTTTCTCTAGTGCAGGGAGGTTGTAATCAGTGTAAGCTTGTCATTCATATCTGATGATAGCTTCAGATTAAGTCCTTGGGCAAGATGATGTTTTTCTCCCCCTTGCCTGGTTCCCTTGTCACACACAGCAGGAGCAGAGCTGTGGTTTGCCCATAAATGTGACTGATGGTGAATGGAGAGTTTATAGACTGGGAGATTGGCTTAGACAAAATCCAGGATCTGCAAAAGTTTTCTCTTCAGGTGTCATCTTGGTTTCAGTTTTCTATTGGAAAACAGTTTTTATGTCCAAATTGTGAGAAATACAGATCTGATTCTGACTCTGTGAGAGCCTGAGTTGTTTAGCTGAGCAGTCTGATTTGTTTTAGCCCAGGGCCAAGGTTGTTGGTTTGGCACCACAAAGAGATACAGCCACTGCGTTCAGCAGGCTGTTCGGAGGTTAATGCACTACTTTGTAGGAAAAAACCCTGGAAAATAAAGAGAGTAGGTAATGGAATTGTTTGTGACTCGTTAAATGAGTAAACAGAAAATACCTAACTTGTTAATCTAGCTCACTCTGAAACCCATAACTGAATACAGTTGGAGGGAAAAGAAAATAAAAAAGTGGTCCTATGTTCCTGCTGTTTGGCAACTGCACAGAATTTTCTTGATTTTTTTTGATTAAGTAGAATGATTAATTAGAAAAATATTTTCAGTTCTTTGAATGGATAAACTAGCTTGACATGCAGAGTTGTATTTACTGAAAGTAGGTGTAAGAAAGGAAATCATTACTTGTGTGATTACTTTATAATGCTGCATTTACTTGTATATCTGCTGGGTTAAAACCCAGGCATTTGCACAAAGAAGTGCCGGGGTTAAAGCTAGGACAGAGACCATCTGTGAGGAAGTCCCTAAACTTTAGGCAGTGTCAGAAATTGGCTGGGTGTTTTTTTCTGTATTGTTGCTCAGTGGCTGGAGAGAAGGGAACAATACCTTGCAGGGGCCAGCAGAAGGGATGGGAAGGTGTGCAGGACCCAGCAGGAAAGCATGGCTCCTATGCTGGGCAGTAGAGGGCAGCAGCCAAGCCCCCGCTGTGCTGAGGGGCAGGGAAGGGCCTGGGAAGAAGTAGAAGGAGCAGCAACATGAGACTCTGGAGGATGTTTAGGGACCAGTTCAGGAGCAAAGTCAAGAGGTACAGAGGAATAGTCCTTCTAACTCTGATTCCAGGAGTCCTCTGGGATGTTTCGGACAATCACTTAACTCTCAGTAGAGCCTGGCTTTCCAGGTAAGATAACCAAAGTACTATTAATTACTTTGTTTTAAGCAGGTGAAAATAATTTGCTACTATTTGTTATCTTTCCAGTCCACAGCATTCAAACGGAAACATTCTCAATGTAGTTTTAATTAGTATGTTTTCTGTACTGTTGGCTCCAATTAATATGAATTGGTTTTGCTTCTTCCCTGCGTAATCTCATAAAGATTTTGAAACACATTTCCTAAGATCCTGTGCACGTTTCCAGCTCTGTGATGGGGCTGCTGTGCGCTCCTGCCTGCAGAGAAGTGCTGTGGGTTTAGTTGATGTGATGGTTCATGCAGCAACTCTGCTGGGAATCTGCTCCCTCTGTGAGCTCCTCGATGCTTCCTCCGTTCAGTGCAGGATTTCTGCTTCCCACCTGACCCCCCTACCTGCATCCCACCACTATGTGCGTCCTGCGTGCATCCTGCGTGGCTGCTCCTTGTGCCAGGACTCCTTTAAGACCCTCTGAAGTCCTTAATTTGTTTGAAGCGTTAAGACTTTCTGCTCATTCTTTGATCTCAGTGTTGCAGATAGTTTCAAACTTCACCTGACCCAGAAATTCTTATCTGCAAAGCAGACAAGTAGGAGATAGGAGAAAGATGCAGCCAAACATGCTCAAGATTGATGTTCTTCAGTGATACAATGCTTTGTTGATTTTAACTTTTATTTAGAAGGGTAAAACTAATACTTTCCTATTGCAATCTTATTACTTGACTCAAAATCTCAATCTTAGAGTTATTTTTCCAGAAAAAAAATGATGATTTGTCAGGCCATAAACAGTGTGGGTCTGGCTCTGTTCTTTGTCTCAAAGTTATATTTTATTCTAATGGCTCTGATGGGAAATCTACTATTAACAACAACCTCTGAATTTATCTCTGAAGGCACCAACCCTAATAATACCTTGCAAAATAATCAAAGGTGTGGCTGATAAAGATTATCTTTTAACCCCATCCCAAGGAGGCTGAAAAGCAGTGTCTGTCACCACAGGTAGTTCACATCATCTTTCCAGCTTAACAAAAGGGGTTTATTGATGCTGACAGTTATCAGTGTAAGGAGTTCAGAGGCAGAGGAATAAATGATATGCTTTTTTTGTTTATAGAGAGCTATCACTTTCATTTGTAAATACTCATACATGGTAAATGCCATAGCTTGCCACTTGCCACATGTATCACATATCCCACTTGCAGCCTATTTTTAGAGCTTGGAAGAATAAATACAGGTACATACCCTTATGATGTTTTTCAGAGGAGTGAATTTCCTCTGACACTCAGTTTTGCGCTTACCACAAGCATGTCTCCCATCAAAGGCCATCTTTACTGATGCTCCTCAGTGGCATGTTTTGCCCAAGAATGGACCTGGCCCCAAGATTCCAGCTATAGTGGGCTGTTGGTGGGGGAGAAGGGTTGTGGGGCACACATTTCCTGATGGCACAGTGCTTGAAGACCACAGGAAACACAAAAGCACACCCTGTGTCCAAGCGGAAAAGCGCTGTAGAAGCATCATAAGAAACCTATGACTTTGCACGTTATTTTATGGTATACCTTATAGTAAGTTTTTATGACAAGCAGTACTGGCTCTGCTGAAATCCTCAAGTGCTTTGCCTTCTGCTTGAGTGGGAGTGGGATTTCAGCCACAAAGCGCAATACGGTGCCTGTCTGTAGGGCCAGAGCTTAACTGGGAGCTCACCATTACACTGTGTTACAAACAGAATGTGTAAGTTTTGTGCTGCATTCTACAGGGTTTTTCCTTATTTGTCTTTACAAAGATAGCTTAAATTTGCTGTCCACAGAGCAGTGCTAGGGAAGTGCAATGGTTACCCTGTGCCATTAGGCAAAACTTCCAATCACCTATAGCTTCCGCCCTTGTGCTAGAGAAGTATGTCTTTGAAGTCAGTGCGTGAGCTAAAGCTCATTGTTTATCTAGTGCACTACATGAAAATGCACCCAAGTTTCAAATAAGCAATTCTTTCTTTTCTTTTTCTGAAGAGGTAAGTGCCATGTGCAAGGTGCATACTGACTTTGCAGAGGAACCTTCACATGTTTTGTGTGGTTTAGGGTAGTCGGTATGACGAGCTTCCCATCCTTTCTGGGATTCATTGTGAGAAAGCCTGCTTCGCTGAAATTAATGGGTATTATTCCACTTAAAAGGAAGTCAAAATTTTCTAGCTTTGTACTGTAGTGCAAGCATCTGTGTCATACAGTTGCTTTCCCTGTGTTATCTGAGCATAGAGTTTCTTCAGCCCTATTAAGATTGTTCAACAGCAGATTGGTCCCAGTCTAATACATTTGCAAAATGACAAAGCAAACATTTTATGTACTCAAACCCAAAAAAGCTGTCTCAGGCTATAAGAATGTCATGTCATTGCCACTTTGACCTGAACTGATTTATATCATTACGCTATTGTCACACCCAAGAACTGCTTTTATTATTCTTCCTATTGGATGCATTCTCTGTTCTGGCAAAAAGTGCATTGTAAAAACCCTGATGAATTAAAAAACATACGCTTCTGATAGCAGCTATTACTTGAAAACCTGCTAAGCCAAAATGGACTTTTGTTTAAAGAAAATCCTACTTTAAATCCCAGTGTCTCCTGGGGAATTGTCAAGGTCATATTCTTGGTTCCTATTAAATCCTTCTGGGAGCTTCAAAGTAATCCTCATTAAAAGAGCCCATTATATTGGATATTTGTAATTGTTAGTTATGGCCCTAGCACTGCTCTGTACAATACTCTGCCAGTCCCCTGGGTTCAAGGCTCACTTCACATGTGGCTATATCATTCACTCGACTAGCTATGCTGTCTGAGTTTGCTTAGGGGCTGCATGATAGGCAGGGTAAATATCCATTTCTAAAAGATATAATAATAAGAAAGCCCTAAAGGTAAAAATGTAGCCCTGGTTAGAATATGAAGAATTTGGAAGTGGAAGCTGTATAAAGTGACGGACGTGTGAATGCTCTTCAGATAGAAATACACCTGCAGCATTTGTCCAGCCCTGCTCTGAACAATACATGCGCATGTGTATGCATAGACATGATTATTCTAATAATTTAAAGTCAGCATTTTGTTATTAATTGCATTCTGAATGCAGCAGAGGTGAACAAGGTGAATCCAGATTATCAAGTATGTACAAAGCAGCACTGAAGTGAGAGATTGCTTAGGCTATTTTCCTGATCATGCTCTCTTGGCATTAATCATTTATTCAAGGTTTCCAGGCACTGGTGTTCACCTTATGATCTCCCTCTGAGGTAGGAGCTTATAAACATTATCAACGTTTTGCAGATTGGAAGCAGAGGCATCTGAGTGGCATTTGGTGGTGTCACTAGACAGAGTGGTTGGATGTTCCAGCCACTGTGCTCATGTCAGTAGAGCTGGGTCAACAGTCAATCTGGCCTTGTCCTCCTAAATCAGTGTGCACACATGGGGGAGGATGTTTTGTTTTTCTTTTGTAGCATTTGACAGCTCTGTGACGGCTCCATTAGACTTCTAACCTTAAGCACCACGTTATGTGTCTACACTAGGTAAAAATTTGTTGCATGGCCCAGCTTGACTTGTTGATGATTTCAGCCAGCTTTGGGATTTTCTTCACTGCTTCCCAGTCCATCAGATAACTCTGCAGTATTAAAGCCCATGCATGTGGGTATTCTAGCAGCCAGTGGGCGAGTTACAGCTGAGGGTTACTTTAAAAAGCCACTGCCACCAAGCTGCTTTTGCTTTCCAAGTAAAGGCAGGATCATTCTGCATGTTCTCCATCTATCTCAGTGTATAGTCACAGTCAAATGAGCCCTCTGAGGCTTGTGGTGGTAGCAGTGCTTGATGTGGACTTGCAGAAGGCTCAGTATAGCTCACAGGGCAGGCACAGCCTGTGATTTGGGAGTGGCATATCGAAACAAGCCCCTTGAAGCATATACAGCACAGGAACGTATCTCTGGCAAGTAGCTGGTACGGCAGTTTCTCTGGATCAAGGTGTTGACCGGAGTGTCACATCATTGACCCGATCAGCTCAAAGAGTCTGCTGAACAGCTATTCTAGGCTGAGACAGTGCTGCTGCAGTCAACCTTGGCAATGCTGTTTCTGCCAGTGTGCACAGTGACAACAAGTCACAGGGGGACAAGGAGCTTGTTTTTTCTCTCTTGTCATTGCATAGATCAGGACAGCCTCTGCAGCAAACCACGTTCTGCAAATGTAATTGCATTTTGTTGCAAAATTTCTAAATGCATAGAAGCAAAGAATGAGACAGTCATATTGTGAAAACTGTGAAGACAATATCTGAATGTATGAATATCTGAATATATATTTGTAACTTTTAAATCTGGGCAAATTATTTGTTCTAGATATATGCAGTGAACTTTGTTGTTTGGGGTTTTTCCAGTTAAAATCTGCAGGATTTTTTTCTTATTCATATTCACCTCTCGGCTGTCCTTAATTAGTTTGAAGAGTTTGGCTTCAAAAACCTTACTCTGTGAGTTTTTGTGAGCCAGTTGCTTCATATATCTATGTATCTGCAAGGCTTTCCTCTTCCTGACTATGCAGATGTTTTTCTTCCTCTCTGCTGGGCAGGAATCTCCCAGATAACTCATTCTGCAGGACCCATCATTGGCACATGCTGCCTGCTGCCAACAGGCCTGAGGGGGACAACTCTTCAGGCTGTGGTTTTCAAGCATCTTTCAGTGTTGTCCTTTGATTACTTCAGCCAATCTCATGTATGTAATGGCACTGGAAATTCTTTGACAGCGAACTCATCTTTCAAGGAACAGCTGAAGGAAATACTCAAATTACCTTTTCATAGCTATTCCTAATACCTGATGCATTTTATTATTTTGGAGGTAACTGCCTGGCAACCCACAGAGCTTCAAGTTAAATTAATAAAACTCAAGGAGAGATTAGCACCAGAAAAATATCTTAAGTTCTTAAAAAAGGTAAAACCCCAAAGAGCAGGAGCTTCTCCAGGTACTGCTGCCAGAGCTGAGCAAGAGGAGAACATCATCCTCTCCCCAGGGCTGGAGTCCATTGCTGTCAAAGCTGCAAAGGCAAACCAGTTTAGCACGTAAGTAGATTTTAGTTATCTCCCCAGAAGGACTGCAGATGAACATAAGGATGTTGGCCATCAGCAGGAGGAAAGGAGAGGCTGTGGTGGGGGATGCTGCTGGAAGTGGGGTCTGGCTTGTTTGTACTCTAGCCAAGATGCAGCATTTAAGATTATTCTTAATTCTTGCAACAGATTCTTTTTTTCGCTATGAAACAGTGAATGCCCCCTTCCTCCCCAAGAGAAGTTTTTGTTGCAGAACAAGATGTGCCATCTCGGTGCTATCATCTGCTTAGGGACACATCAAGGAAAGGATGGACACGCAGCAGACATGGGGCTGCTCTACCCAAGGCGGTTGGATCAAAGCTACAATTTAGACAAGCCAGGCCATAATTAAATTCCATCTGTTTCTGTCATTGAACTGAAGGCCGAAATCCTATTGTGGATTGTGTAATTTTCCTTACACAATAGTGCCTCTGCAGAACTGGTCAAGCTGGCCCTAATCACAGGTGGTAACATCTCTGACTTGCAGAGGGCTCCTATCAGGTATCTGTGATGGGAAGACAGTGGGGGAACGCGAGGAACTGGTGATACTGCAGCAGGCTGGGGGATGGCTTGGAAGCCCTGCAGACATTGGTAGCACTTCCCTCTGGGAAAGTGTCGATTCATTAGCAAAGTAAATTAAGAAAATTTAGTCTCTGTGAAGAGCTGATAACCTTTTAAATTGAACTCCTCTGCCCACAGATGAGAACAGAAATACACAAACCTTATTTGGTTCCTTCGGGAATGACCCTGAAAGCCCAGACTGAGGTTTTGGAAGAACCAATGCTGTGTGTGTAAAGGTTTTGGTCTGGTGTTAACTAAACCTTTTGCAGAAAGTACCAGTGATGGATGAAGAGGATGACTTAAAGTCTTCCACAGCATTCAGCTTTTCTTGTGTCATTTCTCCAGAGGGTAACAACCTAATCATGTGAGCTGCACTAGGAGAATGAATCAGAAATCACAGTGAAGCAGCCTCAGACCTCTTGCAAACTGAGCTCTGGAGCAGTTCTGCACCAGAGCAGGTCTTCCCTGCCAGAACTGGGATGCTTATCACGCTCAGGCTGATGCTCGCCTGACACGGTCTCGTGGTTCTCACCACCACAGTACCTAACTGAACTTGTCACACAGAGATACGGAAAAGCTCTTTACATTACAAGCAACAACTGTCAGCAGTGCAAATGTGCCTGGACTCGCATAATCCACCCGAAAAGGTGGCGGTTGCTAGGCGACGCAGCCCCGTTCTCTTTTTATGCCATTTTAGTTCCTTCTCAGCTTAATGTTCCATGTCTGGGGCTGCTTAATTTGATCTTATTTGCAGTGACAATGTAGGGTCTTGTGCCTTGGATACAGATTCACACGAAATATACCAATCGTCACACTTAAAAATCACATTCGGTTTTGGAGCTGGTGAAACTGAAATGGAAACTGGGGTTTGTTTTCTGCCAGAGAGGCATTCCCATGGCCATGCTGTACCATCCTAACCCTGTTACCTCCCAGCCCCATGCTCCGCTGTAGTGCTGCTTGATGGTGCTTAATGAATTAATCATATTGTTCACAGGTTTCTGCTTTTCTAGAGAATTAACCAGCCTCAGGCCTCCCCCTCTCACTCCATGTGTTTTTGCTGGTGTTGTAACATGCAGAACATCCTTCTCCAAAATCTAAACTCACGTTTCCTAAATACTGATTAGGTGAAACCACTGATGGGGCAAAGCAAGGTGGTAGGAGTGAGGCAATTGCAAAAGAGGGGATATGAAATCAGTAGCATGAAATGCCGAACTGAATTGGAGAAAAGTTATTTTTTTATAGAAGTAGGGTGGGATTTCCAGTTCATCAGTTTCTCCTGGAAAACCACCCATCAAAAAGATTTTTGTCATAGTATGGTGTTCATTTGAAAATGCAGTTATTGACCTTATGCATGTCAGGATTCTATGGTGACATCACTCTCAGTCCTGGACAGAAATAAGAAAGAAAAGCAATTTGCAAGAGCAAAGCAGAGGGATGAAATCTTATTAAGGAACTTGAAACATATATAAAAAAAAAGGTAAGGAAAATACAACTTAAAATATAACTGACACCTCCTACTTTCATTCTGGTTCTGATTTTCTAGCATTTTATGGACATTGCAAGCAGTATATTAGTAATACGTGCCATAATACAGTGTGTCAGAAGAGCGGCAAAAGGAGTATGAGTGGTGACTGCATAAATCTATGCAATTCTGTAACATAATTGTTTTTTCTATTAGTTTTTCCAAGTGTGTCTACTCTTTGCAAGCAGTCCTTGCTTCTCACAGAATCACAGAATAGTTAGGGTTGGAAGGGATCTTAAGATCATCCAGTTCTAACCCCCCTGCCATGGGCAGGGACACCTCACACTAAACCATGTCACCCAAGGCTCGTTATACCATTTAGTGTAACATGCTCTTTCAGTCTTCCCTCTAGCCTGTTTGGCTACCCCTCAAATGAGTCCTTCAGTAGTTGCTCGGGACAGTCAATCTAGTTATTCCATGTGAGGAATCTAGAGGGTCATGTGCACTAGAAGTGATGTAGGGATGGTCAGAGAAGGTTATTCTGATTGTTCATTCCTTGATCAGTGCTTCAACATGAGTATTGTTCACTTTGGAGGTTAAATTATACTCAGTGCTGTATTTTTGTTGACTCACTTTTGATAACACTGCACAAATAGATACAAACCATTCCTACGGCACTTATCACCTGAGTAGGATGGTGTTCTCTCGGTGGGATGTCAAACAGGAGCCTGGGTGTGAGGGTGGATGGTATGTGCACTGTCAGGGGCTGGAGCACTAGGACCATACACTGAATATGTCACCACGTTGTCATCAGGCTACTTATGTACTAGATAAATTAGTAATCAGGAAAGAGAAACAATCTCTTTAGCAGCTTCTCCCTCCCTGCTGTCATTTGTGATCTGCTGATGAACCTCTCAGCTACTGGAACACCATTGCTATTTATGGTTGTCCTCAGCACTGAGTTGCTAATTGTTGCTGCTTTACTGAGAGTGATGAGGAAATGTGATAGCTAAAGATGATATAATTTATGAGAAGAGAAGGCTGTAAAGCAATTATGGAGGAACATACTTTTTGCTATGTTATAGTTGTAATTTAATATATTCTCATTGTATTTTTAAAACATGAGGTTCTATGTGCTGATCTGCAGGAAAGTCACACAGTTCAGGCTGTGGCTCAGAGACAAGTACCCACCAACACACACAATAAAACAAAATGGGGTTTGTACAACTGTAGGCACTCATATACCACATAAATTGCAAACACACTATGGTAGGGAGCACAACAGGACAGGGATGAAAATGTGATACAACAATCTATTTCCATTTAGATACTAAATTTAAAATTATTTTCCCCAAGGTTCATTCCATTTGTTGGGTTTTGGGCAAGCATGCAGACTCATTTAGGGCTATTGTTTTCATCTCTTTCTCATATATATTCCCCAATTTAAAGGCAACAGAGCATGTGGATAGCTCTGGCTTTCAGGCACAGATAGGGAAGAACCATGCACATCCATTTCCCTCTTAGCTGGACTGAAGCAGGATTTAATAATTGGCCTCCGCTTTTCCTGGCATGTATGATACAGTTTTCTAAGCAAGAATTACGAAAATGGGAAAGAGGAGGGTAAGCATAATCTGCCACACTGACTGTAAAGAAAATCTGCAAAGAGCTGAAGTTCCAAACTCGTACCCATCATGATGTCAGTTCTCACCCAGTGCTGGAAATACTAAGATCATGTTTCATGCATTTGGTAGCGTGAGATGTCTGTAATAAAATTCATTTTTTTTCACTGTAAATCTTTTCTCCTTAGGCATGGAAGAGGTTACAGATATGCATAAAATTGAAGTGAAAGTGATTAAATCTCACTCTGAGCAAGTATTGACAGATCCGCCTTGCTTTTGGATGCTGTGGGAGCTTCTTTCTTTGCGGCCCATGCTCATGATAATGAAAACCAGTCAAGTGATGAAACTTATATATCCAAAGAGGATTTTTGCTTTTGCATATTTGTTTTTAATATATTGTTGATACAGAGATGCAGTTATTTCAAATCCTGTCACTTCCGGAAGGGGATGGGTGTAGACTGTTACTGCCCACCACAGCCTCTTGGCACGCTGCAAAGGAAAGGCTTTTAATTAATTGCTGCGCTTTAACAAAACATTGTTTATTTTACACGTGCAGATATACAGGTTGCCTTCATCTGGGTTGTGCTGATGTAGGCTGTATGTGGGTGTCTTGAAATGGATGTTTGTAAGAGAAGGTGGGATCCACTTGTGGAGAATGGGAAAAGGCACAGCTCCTACTAAGAGAGCAACTCATAGCTCATGTGGTTGTCAATATCTGTCTTGTACACAGTCACATCCTTTAAATTAACACCATGCTATGAACAATCTGGGGTTTGTGACAACCAAGGTGCCTTCTTTATGCTTCCATCTGCGAGGGAAACAGACGCCTTCCTGCCTCAGCTCATCTGGGGAGGCATTGCTCTTGCCTCTTGCTTTTCCCAGGTTCTGATTACTTTCAAGTTGAGAGTTTGTGTAATACTCAAACCAGAAGGCAAACAGCAGCGTCAGCAGCACAAGGGAGATGGGATAGCTGCACCTTCCATCCACCCAGTCCTGTGTGTTAGCAGGAATGCCATATGACACTTCAACACTCTGTGTGTCCCTGCAGCAGATCTGCCTAACCTTTTTGAAGTGTGGCAGCCAGGCCAGGTTCCACCATAATGTGGACAAAACACTTTTCAGGCCAAGTTAATGCAAAACTGTAATGGGAGCTGAAGAATCCTGTGCTGGGCTCTGCTTGATGAGTGCATGTAATGTGATTACCTGTAGCTGGCCTGAATCTGGAGATTGTTTCCAGTACAGTGGTCCTGTCTGTATATATGAAATTGTATTCTTCAGGTATAGCTTATGCTAATTTATTCTCCTGTTAACATTCGCCACCAATTAGCAGAAAAGGTCACTTGTTACTAGTAGCAATAGGTAGCTTCTTTTCAAAGAGAAAGGAACTCTTTTTTTCAAACAAGTTACATGATGCAGATGCCTTAAGAGCACATTTATTTGCAGATATACAGGCAGTCAATATCTAGGATCTTTCCTTTCTATATGGTATTTTGTACTTTAAAATAGCTAGCAGTCCACATGGATCCCATGGTTTGTTGCTTGTTCCTTTGCATGTACCTCAGGAAAGGGAGATGCAGCTGGTCTGGGTACCTCTGTGTAGTAGTCCAGCATTTCACATTCTGTATGCACAGCTGTTGGCTCGCCTCTGAGGCACCTAAGTCACCAGCCAGCTGAGGTTGACATAATTATATGTATATTAATTAACATGTATATGTTATTTGCAAGAGGACAATCTGTTTTCACTGTTGGAAAGCAGTCATCCATTAACACTTAACAGCAACAGTGTGTGAGATCTGTATCTATTTTGCATTTAAAGAACAAGGAATGCTCATGTATTGTGGATTAAAGCATGGTGAATTCTGGTAATGTGAATGTTTCATTAGCATTCCCCATTTTCATGTAAATTAATTTCTTTGAGGGAAATCAAACCCATACCTGATGCTAATTGCCAATGATAATGATGAGCTGAGACTCAGCAGAGATTCATTATTAAGGTAGATTATTTCCCTCATGAAGTCTTCAAATCAAGACTGGAGACCTTTGAAGTTATACATCAGGTGGGCTCCAGGTTCCTGGAGTTAGTGCAGGAAGAGAGCTGCAGAATGCACCAGCTACATACCCAGAGGCATGATCTCCTTTGGCCTTTAAACCCAAGGAAGATTGTCTTTCTTCTCCTAAAGTAACCACAAAGCTTTTATTGACCATTTTATCTAAATTGCGGATGATGCTTTTGTCAACTACATTATTCCTGTGAAGCAGAGCAGTGCCAAAGATAACTTTACCATCTTAAGGCTCAGATGCATGGAGCTCATCTTTTCACTGACAGGTTAAAGTAGTACACACTATCAACATTATTTCTCACCTGAATTCACTTGGCAGTGGTGGTTCGTTGTCATACTGAAAATGAGAAATGAGCTGCTGTGGTTGAATTTGTGAGAAAATTCATCAAGCAAAATTATCAGGTTTACTGAAAGCTAGAGTAAAACCCCTGAAAGCATTAGAAGGGTTGACATTATAGGAACCAGCAGTGGAGAGTATCAAAATATCCCTTTGTCATAGGAGTTCTGCTGCTATTTGAAATTGGACAACATAACAGATAAAGCTGAAGTATATCACAAACTAATACATGTCATTACTTTGTAACCTGTTTCATGAATGATATTTCTTTTCAGATGCATTTTATCTCTTTTCAGCATTTAACAGCATACCACAAATAGCATACCACAGTTTACTGAATATTTGCAGTCTAGCCTTGAAGTATGAGTTTTATCCTGCCATGTGCTGAAAACCTTCATGTCCAAGAGAAGTTAATGGGAACTGAAGATGATCAGCATTTTGTATGATCAGTCCTTGATTGAACAGGCAGTTCTGACCCTTGTATGGAAAACGGTCAAATAGATGAACTAGGGTTTCAGAATTACACTGCTAAAAGCCGGAGTTACAAAAGACTGTCTCAAATGACAGTCTTGAAAATACCTAGGAGTAAAATTGTTTCTTTGCCAGTAAAAAGACAGTGAACACCATGAAGAATATTTACATTTGACTGCACTCTCATGTATTATGCTCTCAAAATATTTTGAATTGTTGGTGGCGAGCCTGTCCTTATTTAAGCAAGTATTTCTGAAAATCAGGCCACCTGAAAAATTAATCACGGTCTGTGATTAATAATGCTTTCTGGCTGTTGGACATGCCAAGGGAAATGTGCACTGGCTGTGGATAGCAGAGGGAGGTACATTAGGTTTCTGAGGCTGGGGGTGCTCTGGAGGGCTGGAAGAACTCCTCTGCGCTGGGCAGGGCACTAGTAGAGGCAAAAAGACACAGACGTTTTCAGCAATCTCAGAGAATAATCCTTATCCCTTTCCTCTTATTTATCCTCCAAAATGTGTGTTTCACTGGGGTAGGTACTGGGGATCAGATTTGTTTATATGTATTCAGTTCTCTGTGTATGGTTGCTTATGATTCACTTTAATGTATTTTGTTGAATACAAGTTACTTAGAAAAACCGCAGGTGCTGAATAATAGATAATAACAGCAATGCCTGATAATTTTAACCACTTGAGAATATCCATTAGCTTAAACTGATCTGGTGATAATTTGGTTAGAATACTGGATTTTAATCTTTACTGCAAGAGCATACATACTTCATACATTCGCTTCTCTTTTTTTAATTTTTAGAAATGTGAATAGGTGGGGACAGGCCTTTTCTGTATTCATTGGAACACAGTTCAATAGAAAATCTCATAAGCCCTGTACATGTAGTAGTTACATCCTAGTTACAGAATTTGCATATAAATGGCAATGTTTTTGTTAACATGCCTGATGGAGAACATGTTATCAGCTGATATATCCCTAAACTGCCAGTGTTGCCAAAGTATTGCAGAATATTTTGCTATGTATCCAGCTGCATTTTTTACTGTCAGAGGTACGTAGCATCGCTAGCAAAGTTGCTACTGACTGGTTTTACTTATTTCTGTTTGGTTTAACTTGAAAGTCATAATTAGGAAAGCTGGTACCTTCATCTCCGTATTGGAAAATTCTCAGAAATCATAAGACTTCTATAAGAATCACTTTATCCATGAGAAAAGCCAAGTTTAGTCTAGGAGATACAAGAAGTTGGAGGGAATGTCACTGCTTTTTAAAAAAGAAATCTTAATGGGCTCTAGTTAGGGCTCCTCAGCAGTGAAGTCATACAGACTGCAAGAGTAGAACAAAGTTAGTAGGCAGTAATTTTGTCGATAGTAATAACTGAAGCTAGAGACACCATTTTGGCAGATCTAAGAGACATCTGTCTAGAGCTGGGTCTACAGGCATATGCTACCCAAGGGGAAGGTGCTTATGGGGATGTAAAAGCCAGCGGCGCATCCTTGCCTGTGCTGCAGCCCTTGGACCAGCAGCCAGCCCTTTCCACGCAGGCCTGGGCTTGGGAGGGTTTCTGACTGTTCTCTGGTTTACTTCCAGGCCCTGCTGCAAAAAAGAAGTACGTCAGTTATAACAACCTGGTCATCTAGCCCGATCTGCCACGTGGGGTGGAGGACGGGTGAGGAATTTCATCCACCGCTGGCGCAGACCTCCTCCCAAGAGTGGGGCATCTGCCTCGGCGGGGGCGAGACCACAGCGATGCTGTGGGAAGGCACGAGAGGAGCCCCGTGCTCCCAGCGGCTGCTCCCTGAAATACTCCTCATCGCTCTCAGCTTCATACGTCGCTGGCTGGTGCTGCCATCTGCTGTGGCCTGGGCCCTGCTCCAGCCACGGGAGCCGCTGTGCCCGCGCGCCCAGCTGTGGCATGGGAGGACCGGCTCCCTGGGAAGGGATGCATTCAGCTACAAGGACTTTAAGGGGCTAATTCTGTCTTTCTGTGTACTTCCAGACTGCAAGTTTTTGAACTTTCTGTACAGTTTGTGAGGATTTTTGCATATTGCCATCCATGTTGTTTCGAGTTCACTGTTTGTTTTTTGAATGCACAGTTTCATTGAGGCCCTGCTCTCTCAGACTTAGCACATCAAAAACCAACCGGCAACTACGGATTTAAAAGACCTGTGTACATGACTTGTATGATTACTGCTGTATCACTGCAATCCATATAAGTTATTTTTTTTGACTAAACAAACAAAAAAAGAATTTACAGACCAAAAACTGTGCTGCCGAGGTTAGTCGTCCCCACCCTTCACAACTCTGATGGGCTGCAGAGGAAGCGGAAAAGATGGTTGCTGAGTTCTAGAAGAGGTCTTGATATTTGGAATGCATGCCAGTAATGTATTTTATGGTACATGTTAATAACTTATGTTTGATATTTGTATTTGTGTTCTGTTATTTTATTTAAAGTATATGACTATTTTGCAATAATTTCAATAATTCTTATGATATTTGGAGGAAAGACTATGGATTTTACATGTCTTGAGGTTTTTTCTTTGTTGATGCCCCACCATGATTGACCAGTGTGATAAGGACTTAAAAAAGCATGTATGTTTTATACTGTTTGTAATAAGTAATTTCGTTAATCTTGCTGCTTATGTGCCAATTTAGTGAAACCAATCTTTGCTGCAAACTCTTCCCTTCCTTTCCATTCTCTCGATCCTGTGATATTATCCAAGAATGTATCAATAAAGGATTTTGGTTAACTTTTTTTTATTTACTCCAATAAATATATTTTTTTTTCAGTTGTTCCCTTCCCCTCCCCCCTTGTGACTAAAGTTTATGTCATGATATTGCTGGATGTGAACATCTAAAAACCTGATGCAGACGTGCTTCAGGCTTTGTGCACAAAAAGCAGCTCTGGAAGAAGTGTCGAGGGAGCTGGCAGGTAATTGCAGGAGAAAAAATAAAAGTGTCTTTATAAGCACTGGGATCTATAACAGCCCCAAAAGCCAAGTTGCAGTCACACAGAGAAAGCCCTCCTATTTGTGTCTGATGGTCTCCAAAGCTGTCTTCAACTGTCGAGTCTTAAGACTTTGAAGGATGCACACCAGAATGCAATTAAGTGAACATCTAATCAAAATCAATCTGTCAGGCAACTGCTGAGTGAGCTGGGGAGGAAGGGAAAAGTTTAGGCAAGAGGTAAGAGAAAACTTATTCCAATTGCAACACAGCACCTGCCTGCTGCCTTCGGCATCGTAACAGCATTTTGGGTGCAATGTGACGATTACTTTGGAAAGTATTTAGCCTCCCATTTTCTCTAGACAACTCGATCAATTACACTGATGAAGTTAATCAACATCAAAAGAAAATTTGACAGCTGCAGCATGGGCCACAGTGCATAGCGATGAAGACCTCCATGTCAGACCTTGACTGACTTTATGCCTGCAAGCGCGGGGGCTGGATAGGTGTTTGCAAGGCCTTCTCACTGCTATTTTAATATTCATAGATGGAATAATGAGTTACAGCAGACAAAAGATGAAATTCTACCCAAGTACAGGCTTTGTTAGCAAGAAACAAATTATAAGCCTAACAAATAATGACAGCAGAGACTCTGCAGCATATCCTTTTTCTTTTTACTGCCCGTAAACAAGGACAGAGCCAGCATTGGGCTAAATAAATGTTGCCATTAATCAGCAATTCTTGCTCAAAGACTGCATTTTTATTTTTCTGAATGGGGAAAAAAATAGTTTGTTGGTTTGATGGTTTGTTGGTTCATTTTTCACTGTTTTTTGGAGAAGGGAGGAATGAGGAGGAAGGAGGAAATGGTGCTGCTGGGAAGGAGTGATGTGGGGTTCGGGGTTTTTATTTCTTCCCCCACCTCATGTTGCATTAGAGCCAACAGAGAAGAAAACCTGAGCCTTGCGTTTTCCTGCTTATTTTGTTTTTATAGTGGTGTGTGGGCATGCACAAACACATACTTGCACACACACACACTTGCACACACACACTTAAAGTGTGTATAGCAACCACAAGCCTCATGAGCTGCATTGTTTGCTAAAGGTTAGCTGCCTGATGTTTTACACATCTGACTGCAATCAGGGCTCCTCTGAACATGCACAGACTCTACATCAAAGCTCTCAACTCATTTTCTTGAGGTTAACAGAGTCGGTCTTAAATGATTTATCCACCCTGAATGGCTTTCTAGTTTGATCACTGCCTGAAAAAGTAAGTAAATTGCTGAGGTATGAAAAGCCTGGTTGTATTTTATGTTTCAAAGCATTACATGGGATATGCTCACTTTAATTTGTGTCATTCACTGGTGTCTTCCACAGCCAGAGCATTGGTAAAGCCAGTGCAGGCAATGTTATATGGTTATACTTGCGCAACTGGAAGTTCAAAGAGCCTATGCCTAGCTTCTTTATGCACATGGTATAGAATGAAAGGAGGCAGACCTATACTTGTACATTTGTATTGTACCTAAATATATGATAGCAAACATCAATAGCTTTCTCTCTAGATGTATGTATCTCCATATATCAGTAACCCATACATACAGATGTATATGTATACATACATACATAAACCTAATTCATAATCAATATACAATTTTGGTTATATTAAAATATGAATTAAGCATGCTATTCAGTAATTCAAATGCATTAGTAAATGTTTGGATCATCTCTACCTCTCTATATCTATGTATTAAACCTCTGAAGGGCATCATGGAGGAGATCAGTAAGGCCCTGGTTTTCCAGTTTATACAACGTGAAGATGTTGCATTGTAGACTGTTGACAATATTTTTTTTATTCCACAAGCTATGCCGTGCTATTAGACTCACACAGCACATTGCCAAAGAAAGAAAAAGCCCTTAGCTCCATTTAGTCCTTTATTTTACAATTGGCTGTACTTAGCATCAGTGCAGTGCTGCTGCTCTTTTCCTAACATCTTCATCTTGTTATCCGTTGACTACACACTGGTATTACAATACCAGATTTGGTCCCTGTCAGTGTGTTGTTATACCTGTGAACTGAACAGATGGAAACATAGCTGGCTCTTTGTGTTGAAGACTACAAGTTTTACATCATGTATGTGGTAGCTGTCAATGTTGAGGCGTTGCATGAGTAAGAAGGACTAAGTTTGGACAAGGAAAGCTTGTGGGATTTTCCCCCGGAAAAAAAAACCCATGAGCTTCTGTTAGCAGGTGCTGCAAAACCATGTAAAATTAAAGGTGGCTCTAGCACAGAGACCTCAGCCTGTTTGGGAGCAGGGGGATGATTGCTTGAGGTAAGTGTAAGTAGAGCAAAAGGTAACCATGCTCTCCACACCTCCATGGAAAGCTGTCCTTCGGCTGGAAGACATTCAGCCACCAGAACCATGAGAATAACCTCCCAAGGTGCTGAGCAGCTACTCACACATATGCTCAGTCTCGGGCATGCAATCTATAGCATGCACTCAAAAGAATAAATTCTATTATTCTCATCATGATGACTATGCTGCAAAAAATGCCTGTGTGATTACGCTAGGAAAAAATCATGAAGAATGGAAGTGACTTTTTTTGGTTGCTATTTATTATTTAGTCTGAATTATACCCAAGTTGTTTTGCTATGTTAATGCCAAGTTTATTGTTCATAAATATCATTGCAGAGATAAGCTTTCCAGGCATGCTGTATGATAGATAATGACAATTATTTAGGCTGAGTCAGAGCTTAGTCTTCATTTGTGACATTAATTGCCTTTATATATAATTAAATGCACTATATTGCTTCCATATACAGAATCTGTGCATCCATGAAAGTGCTAATCAAACATATTTATTAATTTCTAAGAGAGCTTTTTCTTAAGGCTTTGATACAGTTGAGTGTTTTTTGGTAAACAGTCTTTTTGGTAAGATGTTTATTTAAATATTTTAATAATTGCTTTTTGTGCTGCGGGCATAATTAATATTATTTATAACTAATTAATAAAAGCCAAGGGGTGAAGCTCTGCTTACATCCAGCTCCGTGGGTGCTTTGCCTTTGTCTCCCACAGTGTCAGAATTGCACCACCAGCCCTCAGCATCCCTGGCCTTTCCCAAAACTACTTCAAAAAGACAAATGTTGAGGATGGCTGTATGCAGGCAGTTACACAGGCTGGAGTCCCCTAAGATTTGACCTGTGACCTGTAGTCTTGTTTCTCTGTTACTCACCTTCAGCCCACACTTTGAAGGAAATAGATTTGAACTTCCAGCTTCCGCAACTGGGACTACCAACTTCAATTCCCTGTTTTTTTGTAAGATTGCCAGTCATCATAGCATTATTTAGTATTTGTTGAGGGAAAGAAGAAGGGGGAGGGAGGGGGGGAGCAAGTGAGAGAGCTGCTGTATTTGAACCTGTTCTTTCAGTCTCTTGAGAGCCTGTAGGAGCTCGCTGGTGCACTCAGTTTCCTTGGAGGGATGCATGTTTTTTTTCCAGCATCTCACTGGCAATGGCTGCTAAGAGGAGCATGTTTACTTCTGCCAGCAGTTTGGGAAAGCCCATCCAGGTGATTAATTACTTCCTAGGCACTGAGCAAGCCACCAGATTGTTAAGAATTATATAGCAAAACCGGTGGGCTCCAGGGCAGGATGCTATCGATGCTCGCTGCCCTGCTCAGCCTTCGGTGTCATCAGCCCTTCACCTTGCAGACTGCGGCTCACCTTGCTGGTGAGAAACAAACAGATAGAGCTTGCTTCAGTGCAGGCTAACATCTCTTCTCCACTCCACCTGTGCTAGTGAGGTCTCCCCCAGCCACATGCTGCATGTGAGGTTAGTTTGCTTTAAGCCCAGATCAATCATTCCCTGGAAAGGCTCCTTCTGCTCTGTGCCTAGCGTGAATTTACAATACAGTCTTATGAAGGCTGTCTGCAGTAGTAACACTTGTAACACTTATAAGAGTTATTTTACCTTGTATCATGGTCAGTAAACTCAACCTCCAGATGGGGCAGGGGTCATATTGCCTTAACTGCTATTCTTAACAACTTGTGCATAGGACTGCATTTATTTTCCAAGATGTCTACTTGCTGTTCACTCTCTTGATGCAGCCATCAAGCTTTGTGTTTTATCACACATTTATTTTCAGTAACTGTTTTATTTTCAGTAACTGCTTTTATTTTTTACTGCCCAAGAAGAGTACTTTCTTTTTTTCCCTTAAGAATGAGCTCATTTTTTTTTCCCTCCTGTTTTTTGATGCCTGTAGTATACTTGGCTGTATATAATGTACAAAAGCAAAAATAGACCCTGTACAGAAAATGGACCTACAGGGAACAGTGCCAGCTTTCCCTTCCAGCTCCTGCTGGAACTGACTCAGAAGAGCTAGGCTGCATTCTGCACTGCTAAGCAGCAGAAACCAACTCTCTGGGTCATCAGGACCAGGGAAGAAGTCTGGATTTAAGACTGTAAACAAGATTCAGAAACCAGAGCAGTGGTGCTGTCAGACCCAGCCATGCCACTGCGGGGAAGGGGACACATTGCTGGCATTACCCTGTCGCTGAAAGAAGAGGCAAGTGTGGGACTTTATTTTCAATTATTACTACTTTGTTGTTGATGAATACTTAGTCATCAGTGTATTATGTCTCTCTCTCCCGCCTCTGTCTCCCTCCCCATCATTTTATTAGCTCCACGCTCACACAGCTCCTGCAAACCATGGAACAAAAGGCCCAGTTCTGCTCCTTGGGATCAGGAAAGTAAGTACATGTTCCCACAATTGTTCTCAAATCATACAATGTGGGTGTAAAAGAATTTGACCAATGGCAGCATGTAATTAAAAAGATTATTTTTCAGTCTGGACATATACAAGAGATACAGTGAGGTAAGAGGTAGAAAAGACTGGAGTTTTGGATGTCTGTGGACAGATGGCTGAAAAGGACAATGATTTACATATGGTACTACCTGCATATAACATGTTTGGTAGACTTTATTGTGAAGCAATATAATGAAACTAAAAATGAGCCATTTTCAGCATGGACACAAAAAAAGCGCTTGAAATCCCTCAGGAAGCTGGTAAGATCTCTGCTCAGCCAGAAATACCCATGCTCACGGCAGGAGGCTGAGCTATCACAGTGTGCTCCCTTCAGGGTAAAGTTGCAAACCAGTAAGATACAGAAACAGAGAGGTGGTGGCTTGTTTTTCAGACTGACCTGTCAACAGCTCCCTTAAAAACAAGGAGAAAAGACACTTGTACCAATAGCACTGATGTGAATAGCTTCTACTTGGGCACTGGGTGGCTTCAGTGGGTAAACTGGCTGCAAAGTTGGACATTGAGAAAACCAGCTTCCACCTTCCCCCCAACCAGAACTTTCCAGCCCCTAGATCCATCAGTGCCAAGTCAAACCAGGCAATACAGAGGTATTAAAACAGTGGCATAAACCCTGGGGATTTCTGTGGTCTTTTTTTGTTTCTGTTTATTCATTTTATAACTCTTGGTTTTGACCAAATCTTGAGTAGCTCTAGCTTTATTCCATGAGTACAGGGCAATCACTTTAAGCCATCTTGAGTCAAAGCAACTGTTCCCTGTAAAATCAGGCTGGCAGAAACCTGCTGACCTGAAGCACGATGGGTCTGTTCTGCTCACATTGTGTGAAATCACGGTTGTACCAGCTCTTCCAGAGTCCCAAGCCCCTCGCTTGACATGGGTCTAACTGCTGCTCCACTCCCACTACATCATCAAGCACCAGCTTTACAAAGCTGGCTTTGACCCTGGAGCTCCCTAGTGTGGTAGCCAAGGGCACTGCCCCAGGCATGCTCCGTAAAAATAGGGATAAAGAAACGGTGTGTGAATTACAAGGTGCATCTGAGCCCTGGTTTTGTATTTAAGAATTGCTACAACTGCAAAAGCAAGAACAGGATGTGAAGTATCTCATCCCCTTTGGCAACTGCAGGTCACACAATACTTTTCTGGAAGGAGTTCACAGGAGGATCCAAAATCCTTCAGTGTTAGTTGCAGGAGAATATAAAAACTCTGTGGCTGAGGAAGACAGTGGGTTCTGCTCCTCCTTTCCACCCATAAAGGCAACAATCTGGTCTGCAGATCTGCTCAATACCTGTATTGCCATCGTCCCTTCTCAGGGTCTCCATTGTAGGACCAGTAGGTAAAGATGGCTCCTGAAGTCAGTGCAGCCAATCAACATCAGTACTGCAGTCCTGAGGAGTCTTCTGGCCTCAGTGGGGTTCTTCAAGGCACAGATGGGCTGGCACAAAGACTTGTCCTATAAAAGGGTGCAACATCTTTCTGAGAGTAACTTTACTATCCTGGGAACCATAGTCTTCAGCTTTAAAAACACCATGGCCTGTTCTTAATATGCCAGGATGTGTCTGAAATTCTGACAACCTGTTTCCTATACCTTCACCTTTAGTCACATAAAGGACTAATATACACACCCCCTTCTTTATTTATCAGGATGCTGATATAAAAGACTGCCTTTGCAAAATATTCATAAAAAATAATCCATATCCCTTTTTTGCCTGGATTATTGTACTTGTTTTATTCATTTTGTAGACAGCAAAATCACATACTGAATTAATTAATGACTGATTTTACTCAGGCATTATTTAAAGCTAAAATAGTAAATGTTTACTTACAGCTGTCAGGAATTCTCCTAGGTACAGTTCATTTATTTCAGGCCACTGTGGGACTGTCAAGTACAAATTTGGGGTGAGAGAATGAGGCAAGTGAGATGATGCACGCCAGCCCCCTGCACACCAAAACCTGGATTCTCTCTGATGTGGTGATGGACAGATGAGTGACATTGCTCCACTGTGCACTGATACAGTGATGCAACAGCAACCTCAAGCTAAGCTCTTTCACCAGGTCCCAGGTTCACCATGCTAAAGTTATTTAGAGGAAACTGGAAGAGGAGGCCACTTGTTGCCTGCTTGGAAAGCTGAGCTTAGCAGCACTACTGTCTTCACAATGGACTGAAGTCTGCAAGGGCACACGCACGTCCTGTTCCCACCAGGTGACCACGCTGTCAGGTTTTGCTTTTTAACTTGGGCAGGTGTTGACAGTACCAGCTCCAAAGTGCATGTTCAGCCCCTGCTGACAAAGATGCATCACGCATGTTGTTAAGCAAAAAGTTCATTTTTCGATCATCTTTCCTGATGCTGATGTTGTCCTCCAAAGTTGCTAAAGGCTTTTGAACATGTGTTTATTGCTGGAAGAGGAAAAAATAAACTCTTTGGGGTATATGCAGGTAGTGCTTAGTGAAGTACAAATCTGTGCACTGCAATAACATATGGAAAAGCATAAGCACTTATTTTGCTCAAAGATAAGTGGTTATGTGTTAACTTTTGTTCTGTTTATGAAATTTTAATATGAGAGGATCTTCAGGAAGCTTACCAACTAATGCTTACTAATAGAATAAAACAACAATAAAAAGTACAGAAGGCAAATGAAACAATACCTTCCTTCTTCATCATGCCTCATCTTTAGCAGAAATTTGCCACTCAGTGCTTGGATGCAAAGATATAACGCTCCTCCAATGTAACACTGTATTGGAGTCTCCTCTAATTGTTTTCCAGTCAGTTTTTATCTAGCCAAGCTGCTTTTATTAGGGGTGAGCTTCCTTTAAGGACTATTTCATATACAGTAGAAAATGTAGAAAATATCACCTGGACTGTTGACGCTATTCAATGAGAAAATGGGTTTTCTTGGCAGCCTAATGGTTTGTACAAAATGTATTTGAACAGCTTTAGCTCTTTTTCTGAACCCATTTGCTGCTATGGAAATCTTTAGTTAGCCTCATCTTCTGATTCCATCCACCATTAAGTGTCACCCACTTTGTCTTGTGGGTATCAGCAGCTCCCAGTGTACTTCCAACCTTCACCTAAAGAAAAGTTTGCACCATTTTTCATTCCGTTTGCCCTTGATGCACGGTCAGTGCTTCTGTCCCTCATTGACCTCTTCACAATGCATGTTCTGCCAAACACCAGTTTTCTTCCCTAATTCTTAGCTACTGGAAGGGATAAATCTCGACATCTTATCTGACCAGTAGAACACCCTATAAAATGGATAACAGATGATTTGTGAAGCATTAATCAGCATGGGCAAGCTCTTAAAATCAGCAGGGATACTGATAAACAAAGTGGTACAGTAAGGATAGCTTGATGCTCAAGGCTGGTTAGCTGCAGTTTACAATTAGTGCTAAAGTGTGCTAATTAGGTGACAGAGCATAAATCAGCCTTTTGTTTAAGGTTTGTTAGGCAAGAATTGTGCCTGCTGCCATGTAATTCACTTAGGATAGTTTTCTGTGCAATTGGAGTCCTTGCAGCACTGCAGAATGTGCACATACCAGGCAAGATGGTTCCTCAGCAGGAGACACTGTCCCTGTGACAGTGCCTTCACACATGGAGTCTGCAAGCTTAAAACAATACAGAAGCCACATCTACAAAGGTTTTAACATAGGTACTGGGTTCACAAATGCAGGTGGCTGATGGAGAGGCTGTAGCCACCCCTGCTGAGGAAAGGATGTAAGAGTAGTGGACAGGTGAGGAGAGAAGCTGCTCTAAATAAATCTCAACTACAGTAAAAGCTTCCAAATTCCTCCTCAGACACTAGAGGATCAAGCCATGTAGCCAGAGGAAACTGCTCTCCAGTGTCCCAAAGCCACAGAGCTATTTTATACTGCCTGATTTTACTCTGAGTCTTAACCAATATATATAAACATGAACACAAATATCCATTTCATCTATATATTTACACACAGTATATTTACATACCTTTTCTATTTTGACAACTGCAGATTTCTCTTTTAAGCACTGGCTGATTGATTTCTGGTAAATGCAACATAAATAACAACATGTCTGATACAAATTGAGCCACCCTCTTGCACAAGTTTGTATTAGACCTGTACTGGGGCCAAAGACAAATCTGAAATGTTCCTGAAGAATTAATGATCTCTACTTAATATCAGTTCTTAATTATTTGTATCTCATAGCCTCAATGCAAGCTGGAGACTTTTGATAGAACTTGAAAGCTTTTTTAAGAATTTTACCTGAAGTCATGAAATGCTGTACCTAAATGCTTAGATTCCCAAAACTTCTGATTCTGTCACCTTTAAATTACATCACCTGGGAGACTCTAGTTTATTAGGTGCATAAATGTTGTTAAAACCTCTTGGTGCATGTGGCTGGACTGTCAGCATTACAGGATAAGCTGTAAGATGCTGTCTAAAGAAACTCAGTCTACTTATAAGAAATATGCGATTTCTCTTTCAAAGAATAAGCAATTTTGCTGAGCATGGGGAGAATAAAGACTAAGCTGACTCCAGCTGTCTCTTCCAGCCCCAGCCATCTCACGAGTCCATGAATATCATCAAGGAAAGGCAATGCTTCTACCTCCTCCCTGTAGATCCCAGGAAAGTTTTAGCATGCTCAGCGATATCCGTGGTCCTGAACTACGATGACAGAATGTCTTTCCTTTCTCCCTGCCAAAGTAACTTTTAAGAAATAGGGTTTGTCTGGTTTTATCTCAGGCTTATTGTCACAGCCAAAGATTTATTAAACCCACCAGTGACAGCAGTTCTTTCTCCTAGTCACAGGCTTTTATCTTGTTAAAAGTTTTAAACAGCATCTCACACAACAATGAACATCACATACATTTCAATGTGCCTCTTCAAGGAAGAAATTCATTTCATCTGTGAGGAATGTATCTCAGTCTATTGCTTTTTAACTTAAAAAAATGACTGTTTCCTGCTATATTAAATCATAGGAAAACAGAGGTTTGCTCTAACTTTTCATTTGGAATAATCCTGTATCTGGTCTTTCACAGATGGCTTTGGAGCACAGAAATTATGCTGCATGTGCCTTTCCCAGTGCCTTGAAAAGCAGGTTAGTGAATTGGTAGGGATTATTAGACATTAAAAGCCAGGCAGCAGACAATTGCAAAGGAAGAGGGGAAGTATTTCTGGCCTCGTCATGTCTTCTGGTCAGCGCTTCCGTACTCTTCTTTGGGTTCCCATCAGTACAAGGATGTGTGGCCAGAACTGCCCAAAGCTTCAGACATTATTTACATGGGAAAACTGGAATGACATACAAATAAGAAAAAGATAAGTGAAAGGGCTATAAACATTCCAGTGAATTACTTGGATTTCATACCGGCCAAAGCTTCATCTTGGTACAGGAGGACTACCTGAGCAAATGCTATTCCCAATGTGTCCTTTTCATGTGTCCTTTTTATGATGCAGATCTGTCTCGAGTGTTCAGTCTCATTGTAGACGATGAATGTAAAACACAAAATACACTTCCCCACAAATATATTTTCCTTCATGTATGTCTGCTTACCCAGTTATTTTGTGAAGTTGATCCCAACATTCTATTTGCTACTTCAGAAGCATTCCTTGTCCTAAAAATACTTCTCAGTTTCATCTCTTGTGTAAAGACTGGAAGATGATAACTGCTGACTGAGTAAGCAATTGATGACATGCCTTCAAGCAAATACAATTTGAAATTACAGCAAAAAAAATAAGATCAACAATATTCACATGGTAAAGGAGGAAAAACTGAATGACAGGGAAATGACGGCTCATATGGAATTCATATACCAAACGACCTTTGGTCACAGGATGAATGGCACCCACTGCATTTGCATTTGGATTTTATACGGCACTATTCTGTTTTCTCTATATATAGCAGTTTAAGTGTATGATGACTTTATATGTGCATGTATTATCTGCAGCCCCATATAGCTGTAGTTTACTCGGAAACAAAGCTGTAAATCACAGAGATATTACTGCTCCCTGGCTGACATGTGCTGTTCAGCCCTCACTTTCAAGGTTGCGCTCATTCTCAACAGGTACACTAAGTCCAGTGGGATTTTCTAATGGCCTTCAGTTGCATGATTTGTGACCTTCTGGTAGGAAGGTGGAGCAAAAGAACCTCAAAAAAACCCTAGAAAACTGTAGGAAAGGGGAGGAACACGTGATAATCTGCAGTATTTTAGTAATGAAAATTACAGATTCATCAAGTCTTTTAACAAATCTGGAGTACAGTGATATACCGCTGCCCACCCTGCTTTTCAGACTAATGGGGACAGCAGTGCAGCTGTTCTATAGAGGTCTGGTTTTGGAAATACCTACTTCTCTGCAGCAATGTTCTGGTGCTGGAATTATTCTGCAGCCTTTTCAAGGGGTTAATTACAACCTGAAAGGTACCTATCTTCTCAAATACTGACTGGTGTCAATGTGACAGTACTGAGCACCGTTAGCTATCCCCAGGACAGGGATCCATGACACATATGGGGTTAAATTTACAGGCACTATTCAAATGACAAAGTTCCATGTCCATCTATGACCAATGACATTTATTTATAGCACAGCTGGTAAGGAAAAGCCTTTCAGCTTTAAGTCATGACATTTTTCACGGTTCAGAGCTCATCACCAGTGCTGTCTGCCTCTTAAAAGGACCACATCAAGCACACTTCCTTGGAGAAGCTGCGCATGAAATCACCTATCCACTAATATTTGCCTGTAGTAATACACGAAACCCAAAAGGTACACTATGAGAGATAAAGGAACCAAATAAAGTGTAATTTAGGAATAAATTTAGAAAGGAGAATTTTTCAGAAATTCCTCGATTGTGTTTCTTCTCTGCACCATTGTGTGGTCCTTATCTTCTTATCTGGAAATAGGAAGCACGCTGAGTAATGAAATAATCTGGAATGTTGTTTCCTTACACACACATACACACACTGGTGTGTTTACTTAGACTAAGCAAGGGTGATGTACAAAATGCAGACACTAGAGGGCAAGGATGTATACAAATTCATTGAGGAGGGCACAAGATACTAGGCACAGCCCCTGGGATAAGGCAAAATGTTGCACACTGATTCATCAGTCCTTGCCACCGTGAGCAACACATGCACACTCAAAATGCCAGTCATTTCCTGTCCCACTTCACCACTGCCAGGGTGGCTTTGGTGTTTCGCTTTTTTGACAGTTTCCTCAACTTCGATCTGCACATATTAAACAAAAAGCTGCACTGAAGGATGCTAATATTGTGGAGAAATTGCTCTGAGCCTTGGAAGTGCCAAAGCTGACTTGTGCAACCCTAATTTGACCCCTTCATGCAGTATTAGACATTCTTTAATTTCAATTAGATGCTAGCATACTCTTTTTTCCCCCCAAGAGACTCTAGCAGGGCAGTATTAATTAATTAGCAACCTTCCCACATTTTATTCTAGTCACAGCATTCAACATGAGCCCCGTGCCTTAGTTGCTGTGGCCTACACAAAACCTCTGAATATAATTATCCATATAATAGAATATAAGTATCCACATAATATAGCATACTACCTAATATTACTAAATAACTCATATAAAATTATTACCTTCCTTCTTAAGCATTTCAGTGTTCTATGTTCAGTAGGCTTTTTCCAGAGGTTTCCTCTGATTCAAGGTGGTATTATTGACCCTTTGTATCCCGAATGTTCTGAGCTCCTCTTAGTACTTAGAAAAAGCAGACCAAAGGAAACATATTTCCATGATAACCCTCTATCTTTTCGTTAGAGCTTGCTCTCCGAAGACCAGATTACCAAACATGTTATATTTTAGGAATTTTGGAAGTACTGAGTGTAGATTTAGATTAGGTATTAGGAAAAAATTCTTCCTTGTGAGGGTGGTGAGGCACTGGCGCAGGCTACTTCCTTATGAATAAAGAGCTCGTATTTCCAAAAGATGATATATAGCCAAAGTCCTATGGCTTTCTGCAGGGGACAACTAGGAGGCTGCTTTGCCTTGAAAAGCTGCCCATCACCCAGACAAGACCAATAAGCCTTTTGTAATGCAGAAGTAGGCAATTAAGACTTCTCTTCCCTGTGTGTGACCAGTGGTGTGGTGCTCCACGTTTCTCCTTCTCAGGGAGACATGTCTTTAGTCTCAATGGAACTCCTTCCCTGTCAGCCTGCACAGCTGCACTGAGCCCCAAGCCTCTCACCTTAGGCCAGCTTTACCTCATACCTCTTCTGATACCTTCTCAGACAGTATCACAGTATCCAGATAACAAATGTTGCTTTCCTTTTGCCTACCATCTCCTGGGAGCCAGAGCTGGATTGTCAAGAATTTCAGAGCTACTGGCATGGGTGAGGGCTTCCAGGAGTTCTCCTCACCTTCCCTGCCCTAGTGAAATCCCTGTGGGAAAGGCAGACACAGGTAGTTGATATGTCCAACACACAGGAACAGCATACACAAATCTCTTATCTGCAAATCTGAAGGTAACAATTTTCACAGCTGGTGCCTTTTCACGCCAGCTTGAGAGAAGGAACAGGGAGAGATCAAAGAAACTATAGTACTCACAAGATGACCAGAGGAGAGCTATAAAGTAAATCCATTTAAAAAGTAAAAAAACCCTTCATCTCACAAAGATAAAGTAACTGAAGCTGATAAATTGCTTCTATCTGGTCAGAAAAAGATAAATACTACTAAATGCATGAGGATTAAAAACACCCAACCAAAAACTAAGCAGAGTTTCTAAAAAAGTCATGTTGGAAACATTGACTCTAAGGTCAGATAGAACACTTTGCTCCACCGTGACAGAAGAAATTGCTAACACTGTATAGATGTCTTCTGTTTTTCTAGGTGGAAGGGAAGATAGGAGGAAAAGCAGCTGAATTCCTATTTGCCATAATAAGATTCAACACGGTGGCCACATCATGCTTATCTATCTCATTTTACGGTGGTGCATTAGGGATGTTAAAGGGCTACCCCTCTGCATGTGGGATTTACAATGCAATTCATGGCTATATGAGTACACTTTATCTTATAGCAGATTACCATCTACACCTATGTACAGGTCTGTCAGCAAAAACATCTCACACCTGTAACCAAATCTTCTTTCTTAAAAACTGAATGCAAATGTGACAGGCAACATCAGCTCCAACTTCACAGAGATTTTCTTTCTATACAAATTAAACAAATAAATAAGCAAGCAGTAACTCTACCAGGAGTTTTAAAGGTAGCCAGACTGCTGAACTGGGAGAAATTCCCAGTGATGGACATTCCCAGTTATGGATCAGCAGTACTATCTTCTGCAGGTGCAGAGAGAATATTTTCTTAATTTCCACTTATTCAGTTGGCTTCTCCTCCAGAGCTCCTTCATTTGAGGTGCAGAAACCAAGTGGGAGCTGAAAAAAGGGAAAACTTGTTTTCCACTACCAAAAAGAGCAAAACTGTGGGAAAGAGACATCATAATAAGAGCAATTAGCTGTAAAGTATTAAAATGATTTAATAGCCAGCAGTTCTATTCATTAACTTTAGCTTTTATTTCTATTATTTAGTATAGAAAAGACTTTAAAATTAAAACCGTATTTTGTCAGGAACTTTTCCGATGCATTCTAACACTTGAAGCAGTTTTGCTTAAGTAGCAAAGGCGCTTTAAGATGCTGCCAATCTGCTTGTTAAATGAATTTTCATTGCCATCCAAAAGCTGAGACAAATCATGAGCAAAGAAGTTAATTAATCCAATAAATAAGAAAACTTCCTCTTCATTTTCTAGTGCAATAAAAAAAGTGAACAATACAGATGTGAACGCCGCTGTTTGGTATGCAAGATCATAACTAAGGATATAGTGTAGTTTTCTGAATAGCAGAAATCAGTATTAGTCTTAGAACAATACCACCTTTGTTTAATAAATAAAGAGACTTCCAGTGTGGAAAAGGAGCAACTATAATTATCATTTATAAGCATTATAAATATTAAAAACATCAACTTTCAGAAAAAAGGACTTGTTCTGTTAACAAAACCACTAAGTAATAAGAGTATGAGACTGTAACACATATAGCTACACCAAATGCCTAAACCAGTTGATATCCATGCTTAGAGCATTCCTTTTATTGGAAGTGGACAAAATGCAGTCTGTTCCAGTCACCTCAGCCTGAACTGGGGAATGAGATGACAAACAGCTTCTGGAAAACAGCAAAGGCAAGGAGGTGGCTCAGCCTCCCCAGCAAGCTCTGTACTGGCGCTGGACAGGGCACACCAGGAACACCCTGAGCATCCCAGGACCTGGGCCAAACCCTGTTTCTCCAAGCTGAGCAGTAACCATGGACCCAGCTGGTGTTACTGTGGGGACGAGGCTGCCGAGGGCTTTCAGAGTATACCCACACTCTCCACTAGCTTTTTCTCCCATTAGAGTGGCATCTTCCACATAGCATCCCTTCCATTTCTGGAACTGCTCATTGCTATATTTCTCTAAGAACCACTCCAATTGCAGAAACAGATACTCGGACATTTGTTCTCACCACCACGAAGGTAACTTGACAGAGTGTTTCCACCACATTACCCTGTTTAACACAATTATAACTTCAAAGCCAATGCACTTCAAATTCTAGAGAGGTTGTTTTTATTTACAACGAAAAACTTCAGGTTTCATTCACACAGGGAAAATGTGCCAGGAGGAAGATGTGCCACTAGGAAATTGCCTGAAGTCTAGGACTTTAAAGCCTGTCAAGGCTCATAGAGAAATGAGGCAAGATGAAAACACAGATCATTTTTCCCAAAGTATGCTCCTTCAAAGTGTCTGAGCTTGCCTTCAAGAGTCTGCCCAGCAAAAGAAGACATAAACAGAATAAAAATAAAGAATTCATACGGGAAGATGTGTGCTTGCATGGCCAAGAAGCAGTATGCTGTGTATTTCCAGTTTTGTCTGCACAACCAGGAGGAAAAGAGAACTGAAATCAGTAAATCACTGTCTCTCTGAATTTACTGTAAGAGTGGTGAGACACTGGTCCAGGTTGCCCAGAAAAGCTGTGGCTGTACCATCCCTGGCAGTGCTCAAGGCCAGATTGGAGGGGGCTTGGAGGAACCTGGTTTAGTGGAAGGTGTCCCTGCTCATGGCAGGCGCTTGTAACTGGATGAGCTTTAAGGTCCCTTCCAACCCGAACCAGTCTTTGATTCTGTGAATTAAACACCCTCCCATGGGAGCACCAACTACATTAAAATTGTTCCATACTTTCTTAAATTGCTAAAACACAGCATCTCATCTTCTCCAAACTTAATCTACAGCTTCATTACACCATGTATATGCATAGACATTTCTGACCTAGAAAGTCTTGTCATATAAACACATTTTTATACCTTGCAGAGCAGGACAATAAAGGTGCTGCTATAACAAATATCATGTACCTGCTTATGAATCATATATGGAATGGATCTTGTAGCATAAATAATAGAGATACATAGTACTTTGTGAAGATGCATGAAAATATTACACTCTCCAGGGAAAATCAGGAGTTTCAGAATCTGTTCTGTACATGCAAAGGAGGAAAATTCAGAGACGACAGCAGAAAGCGAGGAAAAAGAACCCTGACATCTGAAGGAAAGCAGTTTACTACAGAAAAACACTCAATTTGGGGATTAGATTTTTAACTTACAATTTTTTGGTTATGATGTTTTCTTCCTCAGATATTTAAGGCAGTTTCCTTCAGCTCTGAATTTCTGGTTTTGTTTGCTTAACTCTACTTAAATGTTTAGGCCATAATGCTTTACTGGTATAAATATTTGTTTTATTTAAAATCTACTTAGCTGAAAGATAAACAACAGAGTAAGAAATCAGAAATTACACTAGAATTTTAAAGGAAGAACAGCATTTAAATCTGCAAAGGTTTTAACCTTTTTAAAATGATGCGATTTGTCTCTGAGCTGCATTTGATGAGCAATGTCCTGACATGTATTAATTGTTCTAAAGACATTTTCCTGATTTCGATTTATTTTTTTCCCTCCCCTTTCTTCATTCTGCTTCAGATGCCACATTGACTCTTTCCATTCCTCACTGCTGTGAGAACAGCAGTAATTTACACCACTCTGCTGTATCAAGGAACGGCACAGCTTCTCTGGGCAACCTGTCTCACCACCATTGCTGGGAAGAACTTCTTCCTAATATCCAAATATCTAATCTAGATCTCCCCTCTTTCAGTTCAAAGCCATTCCCCCTTGTCCTGTTCCTACAGCCCTTTGTCCATAGCCTTGCTTCAGATTTCTTGTCAACCCTTTTAGGCTCTGGAGCTGCTGTAAGGTGTCCCTGGAGCTTTCTCTTCTCCAGGCTGAACAAGTCCAGCTCTCTCAGCCTGTCTCCACAGGAGAGGCGCTCCAGCCCTCTGAACATATCTGTGACCTCCTCTACATTCACTCCAAAAGGTCCACATCTTCCATAAGCAGCTTTTTCCAGGAGATTGTGCAATGCCTTCTGAAAACCTCATGGTTAAAAGCCAGCTGCTCTTTCACAGAAGACAAGGAAGACAAGCGCAGGGTCCTGGACGGCAATGCCCAAAGAGCAGCGCTGCAGGCATACAGGTCAGTGGAGGCACCAGCATACTGACATTCTTGCCTAGAAAACGCCACCAGCCCAATAAAGGAGGCCCCAAATGGATGTAAGTTTATCATCAAGTCTGCAAACATACCTTCCTTGCCCTCAAGCAAATAAAATTGATATACAGATAACTTATTCTTTCCTTTATAATTCTATTAAATGATGAGATGCTTACTGGTGTGCACCCCAGCAGTGCACAGTCAGAAATCTGGTCCTGAGACTATTTTCTGTTGAATAAAGGCAGCAGAGACACTGACAGGCTGGTACTCACTTGGTTCTGTGCAGACTATCCCCTGTATATTAAAATGAGGAAGAACTAACATTCTTATTCCTGACACCTGCCACAGAGTTTGAGCAATAAAATTATTTCTTTTCTAACACCAGGTGTTGCACACATTATATGCAATTTTGGAGGCTCAGTTTCCACTGCAGTCTGCAGTGTATGTCTATGTGTAATATCAAAATGGAATAAAAACATGCCACATATTTTTCCAATAGCACTCAAGATGAATTAGCATGGAAAAGACATGTATCAGAAATACCACATGTTCTTCTCAACAGAAATGGTTAAAATAAACAAAAAAGCCTTCTCCACTCACTGAGTAAATACACAATGTTTTTATAAGGATACTGACTTCACAGAACTAAAGCCAGTGAAATGTCAGGATAAAGTATTGGTTAGTCTCAGCAGCACTAAGAAAAGAGGAATAAAAAAGCGCACGAGAACAAGGAATTTAGTAATGCACTTCCTGCATCACCTGCTGCTGCAAAACCTCCAGGAATAAGTAAGTGGGACACCAGCTTCATGTACAGCCTGATGCTGTCTTGTTTGGCACAGGTGTGGCTTTGGAAGTATCTTTCCAGTCAGAAATCTTATTATCATTTCCTCAACTGTTCAATAATTAAAAGACTCACAAGTGTACATTTAATTTTTTCACTTCAGTGGGGCTGCATTAGTTCATGGGACCGCCAAAATCACAGCCAAGACATTTAGCCATGTACGGCGCATCACCTTTGGAGTAGAGGGAAGTATAATCTAAACTGGAATTTGCCTAGAGAGTAACAAAAAGGATTTTGTTACCTACCACAGGCCAGGTCACTGGCAATCTTCTTGCAAGTCAGCAGGTGAAACTGCAGAGGAATTTGGGATTAGCTACTAAATCAGCTAGAGAGGGGCAGGTTGCCTCCACACATTGCCCGGCCTCCACCTCCTGCTGACTCCCTACTCCCTTGTTTTCCTGTGAGAGGCTCCTGGGAGATGGTGCTGTCCATGGGCAGCTGCACCCTCTTGAGACATACTGTTGTCTGCAAAGACACATGGCAAACGTTGCTTCTCTTGCCTCTGCTCCTTCTGCTAAACCTCAGAGTGAAAAAATGAGAGAATTCACCAGAACAGTACTAATATGCAATTAATACAAAACCTGCTGGTGTTAGACAGGAGTTCTTTCAAACACTTCTGGGCCTCAAGCCTCAGCTATAAATTAGCAGGTGGGCTGTTAATGTACTTTTTCCCTTTTGAGATGATGATGGATTTTTCACTTTAATGATAAGACATGGCCTGATAGAGCCAAATATTGACAGAGGAGATAAAAAGGGCTGTTATGATAATAGGCATAATGAAATGTTTATAAAATTATAGCTGGGAACAGATATTGTTCCCTAGCTTGGAATATTGATCAACTTAAAAAAAGGAAAAATAGCTTTCTTCTGTCTGCTATATCTGTACCTGTATTTTATACCTGCAGTAGAAATGGCTAGCTTTTAAAGACAAAGATCTCAAATTTTGTTTTATGGGGAAATTCTGCTCCCAAGTACAATAGCATAAGCCTGGAGTAACTCCATGGACCCTGTGCTAAGTAGAAACAAGATCTGACAGATGAGGAAAAAATAGTATATGAAGGTTCTCACCTCCCTTGTTGAAAACTAGAACTAGGAAGAGAAGAAAAAAAGGATATGTTAGATAAGACTATATTCACTACTTGAATATCCTTTGGCATTTTCTGTCTCTCTCTTCCTCTACGTTAATATAAGAGTAATTAATATAAAATGCATATATAAGATACCTTTAACTCCACAATGCCTTGTACTCAAACCATTAGAAAGCAAAGTGGGAGATGGCTGGCTTGTCCCACCATGCTGGCTTTAGACAGGAATAATGAAGCTGCACTACACCTCCTGGGAACTTTAGGGTGGTGCGAGGCATATACTCATTTGTCTTGGATCAACTGAATTCAGATACTGACTACTACTGCATCATCCCTTCTGTGGTGAGCAAACCTCAGCGTCTCTCCTTGCCAGAGCAGAAGAGCTCTACTAAGTCCAGTAAACATGAAGCATAACCAGAACTGCCTAATAACTCCAGGGAAAGAGTCTGCCAGGCTCTGTCAAATGAAATTCCGTCATCTCAACCCTCCATGGAGTTTTTCTCTGTAATCCATCACTGAAATTAAATTATATCAGTTACCATAGAAACATCTTAACCAATAGCCTGAAAATATTCCTTTTTACAGAAAGTGAAATATTGTTCCATTCAAGCAAAAATCTGCACCTCCACCAGTGCCCTTTTGGATAAGCTGATGTTATGCTCATTCACCCACTTGGCAAAAGGCAGAATTTTCAATTCTCCTTTAGTGCACTCTTAACAACAGTTATTTTCCCCTATTGCACTTTTTTTTCCCCACCTTTTATGAATAAACTGCTGAGTAGTGCTGAGCAGCACACAAAAAAAGTAATGAATGCCCCTCAGCTGAAACCACTGTGTGGGGCTCTCTATTTTTCTTCAAAACCTGTTAGATATTAGTATTACACTCACATTTTATAGTGAAGAAATCACATATAATAGCAAGGGTAATTCTGGGAGTAGAAGCAAAATATTTACTCTCAGGCTCCAATCTTCAAAGAATCCCAGGGAATGAATATCCCAGGCCCCCTGAATAGGACATCTGAGCCCCAGGGTCTCTCAGGCAACCTGTGTAGCATGAGACCTCCATGGATGGGAAAAGCAGAACCAAGAACTGCAGACTGGTGCATTTCTCTTTTACATACAGCATGTTTTTCATCTCTGTACAATTGTTCAGATTTATAGTGAGAGAGCAGGCATAAATATTCCTTGTTCAGTATGTCCAGAAAGAAACCATACATTATTACAAGAGGCTGAATTTTTATATAGCTGTGTTCTTTTTATTTCCACAACAGTACAAAACTTCTGTTTTCAATCCTAACAAAGCCTGTTATGAGCATTTTTTTTTTTTTTTGCATTCAGTCTGTATTTCAGCACCTCATTTAGAAGTAAAACCTCAAGCAGGAATCATAAGAGGCCTGACCTATTATTAACAATGGGGGAAGACAAAAGTTTTCAATCACTTTATGCTACAGAGTAATGCAGTTCCCACTAGTATCTTCAATGGTTCAGGCTGCTTCCTGGGCATTTTAATCTTCTGTACCCAGGAGACAAAATTATGGCAATACTAGTAAGTAATGAATAGGGATTAGTATTCAAACACCACTTAATTAATTGGAAGAAAAAGCTAACTATTAAGATTGTTCAGGAAGCTCCTGCCCCATGCACAGTGCTGGCCTCATATAGCTGTTGGGCAATGAATATGAGGTCACTGTCTGGAAAGCATACATCAAAACTCCCACTGGTTTTTTTAATGTTTTCAACATAGTAAAACCCCAGAGGCCATTAAAAGTCTGTCAAAAAACCTGTTTGCATCTTCTCAGGTTTTGGTGTACAGTGGAAGAGATAGCATCCAGCCACTGATAAACACCCTGATCCTGCAAGCACATAATGCAATTTCACAGTAAAATATTTTGCCACTGTGAAATCACCCTCCAAGACCAGAGTATTTTGGTCACTCCAACATTTCTAACAGTGTAGCTAGGTTTTAGACTGATCCCCATCAAGCAATAATTTCACTGGGCAAAGACTGAATGAGCTTCTGAATATGCGAAAGGAGATATCCCGTACATGAGCTACAGCTATCAGCATAGAGAAAGACACATCACATACAGCTTGTAAAAGAACATATGCTGGAAATGGGCCTTTATCTGACAGCCTTTGATGTACAGTAATGGCCTGGGGGGGGACTGCAATTATTCACAGAATTACCTGCAGTATATGATAGCAATACAATTCTTTCTTGTTTAGCTACAACTTCAACTAATTCCCTGAATTCTGCAGGACTCAAGTATCGTGATTTGGCACCCACCAAAACATCTTCAGAAGCTGGTACTCCTTCATTGTTAGTGGGCCTTGAGTGACAGTAAGGATGACAATGTACCACCATACTGTCCATACAGTGCGCCAAATAAGTGTGTGGACATACATGCCTGGGCACTTCTGCATAGAAGACTCCTCTCCTTGTACTTTAAGGCACAAATAGCTATCATGTTTTCAGTTTGCACCAGCCTTTTATGACTATGCAATCTCTTTTCTACCCTTTGTGAAAGGAAGAATTTCCCAAAAGAGGTACACATGTTCCAGTACATCCTCCAGTACCCAGCATCACACCTGGTATCAGCCGTCCTCGTGAGCCACATTACTTCCAGTTATACTTGGTAGAGCAACCACAGAAGTAACAGATTTGGTTAGGTGACTGTAGGAAAATAACGGAGATTGGGGGAAGATAAAGAAATATGGTATCACAAAGCTCAGCTCAGAGACTGTATTGTCAGAGCAACCTTAAGATAAGACACAGATGCTGCTCCTCGGGCAATATCCTTGAAATGGGAAGTAGAGTGGTACGGAAGTACCACGGCTCATTCCTGTTATCAGGGAGGAAGAACTGCCCGGATGCTGTCAAGAGAGATGGATCGTAGCTACTGCATCAGCAGTGATGGTGAGAACATGTCCTGCAGCTGAACTTCGCTTCATTATAATACTAAAACACACACCTGCCTCAAGAGAGATCCCTGCCCAGGCTGTGACCACCCCTCACTGAGCTTGCACTCTGAAATTCTTTCAGCCTGTACCTTCAAATCGAAGCGAGGAAAATTCACACCAATCCTGACAAAGGCATGAAAGGAATTTATGACTAGAGTAACTGAAGCTCCATCTAAAAGTAAAGAAATAGTATAAATTGGAGAAATAGAAGGGAGATGCATGAGAGAAGCCCTCCATGGGAACGTCTGGGATCAGTCGACGGGCTGGATCTCTCTTCTCCCCCCCATAGGGACGCCTATTGGGTAAGAGCTCTGTGTTATGTGCATTTAATTACTAGCATCTTGCTAGCTATTTAGTATTATCACTGATCAGTTTTAATTCTAACCAAATCTGTTTTCGTAGTCAGTCACTATCACGGGCTATCTTGAACCTGTATCCTGTCACAAGCATATGCAATAAATTTCTTATATATATGTTTCCGGAAACTTTTAAGGGATTTGGCCTAACGTGCTGCTCGTGAAGTTCCTGCATAGGTTACACGAGCACCCTTCGACTTCGTGAGCTACCCAAAGCGGGGGTAGGCGGGTTAGATACAAGGGTCTCATCCTTCCTGGGAAACGAGTAGACCGGTCTGTCTAACCCCCATCAGCGTGGTGCTGCTCGTAGGGCCCCTGAATAGGTTGGGTGAACACCCTCCAACTTTGCGGGCTGCCCAGGGAGGGCAGGCAGATTGGATACAAGGGTCTCATCCTTCTTGGGAAGCGGGTAGACTACCTGGTATCTTAACATGACAGTGGCCTCTGCTTTGGGCATGTACTTCCCATCAAAACGCGAAGCTAACACCAGTGAACACTAGACAGTGGTTTTACCTCCAGTGGAATGTGCCCAACGCTTCTCAGTCAGTTGTGCTTTTTGTAATAACAGACAATACAATCAACACCAACATCATGAGTTCAGCTTTCAAGAGTGGACATAAGTGCTGCTTCACACTGAAAATACCATCAGGGAAGAGGGGAAAGAAACTGGAGTATTTAGTGCCTGTTGGTAGATTAAAATGGACAGATTAAAAACTGGTAGAAAGTCTGAATGACTGAGAATCAGTTTAAAACTAATGAGGTATGCTAACCAGCCCCCTTGGAAATGAAGCTGTGGCTCTCTGGTATGAATGGGAAGCAATTCAGGTTTATAATTTTTCTGTAAACACATTCTCCCACAAGAAGAAAAGAAAAAACAGGAAAGAAAAAGAAGAAAAGGGATCAGCAGTTAGCAACACAGATGAACCATTATAGTCACTCTCTTTAAGTAGTCACCAGTTCTCCAAACTGCCAGATTTATACACTTTTTGCCTCTCCTGCCATCTGTGCATCTGCCATTTCCAGCATATACAGCACTTAGCTATCCAATTTACTCTCTCATCTAGTTGGGGCTTTTAAGTATGTGTTTAAGTTTGGGTCAAAGTTCCTATTTCTGTACAGCTGTGATTCATGCAGAGAGAATGAGTTTAGGCAAGTCAAAATGAAACCCTATGCATATGCCCCATGAATTCAGAACAAAGTCTCCCCAGGCCATGTTGGGTAACTCAGTAGTAACTGGGGTATGTATCAACCTATTCTACAGTGATGGTTAACTCACTCCACAGCAAAGGAATCAATACTGCCACAGCGTGTAACTTACTCTGGCACAAGGAATAAGCAGCTCCTGCTTCAGTTGTGAGTAGAAAGCAGATGGAAATTGCTCCTGCTCTGTCATGCTGCCACAGCTGACCCCTGCCACCAGACAGTGCTGCCAGCTCCACAAAATAAATAGCTGTACACCTTCTAGAAAGGATGGAGTTAATACTCCTTGGTTATAAATTGGTCTCTTTTTCATGAATATGTGTCGTTTACTGCTCAACCTGCAGTATCGATGCAATGAATTAGTTTAATTTCTCCAGAGTTGTTCACTTGTCCATTAAGTGAGACATTATGGATATTACTGGACTGTTGCTGCATCAAAAAATCCCTTCTGTTGAGTTGCATTAAACCTCCTCTACCATGAACCACATGCTCCGAATATTGGGATTTTCTTCTACAATACTTAAAAAGTAGGATTAACTGCATCCTGCAGGTGCATTTGATTTCAAATAAACACTAAATGCAGATCTATGAGGAAACCTCGAGATCACAAAGTGCACTGGAAGCACAGTAGGGATGGGGTTTGTTTGCATCAAATATTCAGCAGTTTATGAAAATTTAAAAGGAAAAATGAGTGAGGGAATACTTTTCTTAAGCGCACTACTAAAAGTCAAGCCTTGGATTCCATGATGTGCACAGCATGTGCCTGCAGACCTTACCGGGCTGTGGGACAAGCACCTCCCCATTGGTCAGAAAAGCAGCATCCCAAGAGAACACAGCATGGCTGATGGCGCAGACACAAAGTCGTCTTCCCTATTCTCTTTCCAGCCAGTGACTCCCATTAAACAGAAGTTAAAGCTGTGGTTACCACTTCCCTGCTACTATTTCACAATATAAAAGCATAATTTTAGTTGCTTCAAATATATCTACAATATACCTACAAAGATGTATCTTCTGTGGGAGACATCACATGCAGAAAATTGTTTTCTGTTATAAGGTCTAGTATACAGTAAAATTTGGCTGTTCTTAACTTGGAATGATGCAAAATTTGAATGCAAATGAGATTCAGCTTTCCTTTTTGGATCTCTATCTGATCAAAAACCCATGAGAATTCCAGGCAGCTTTCTGCTAAGTATATTTCAAGGCTTTGCTCTCAATAAGGAAAATCTCGCATTGACCAACATTAGGTCAGGCTAAGTCAGAAACCCTCTTGCTGTGTAATTAAATTCTCTCTGGCCATTTCTCATTACAGTGTTCTAGGGACACAGCATTTCCTGCACTGCACTGGCCCATCAGTCAACCCACCTCCCTCTGTGTGCAGAAATTACGGTTAACCACACACTGCCAGTTTACTGCCATAGCAAATGCCAGTGTCTCCTGACCTCTGCTAACTTCCTTCATGTTCATGACTGGTGCATGGCAGCGTTTCCTCCTCATCTTTCCCCAGCCCGTACGGGAGGGTTCTCAGCTTTGCTGCAGCAGCCAAGGGAAGGACACAGGCTCTTGCTAGGAGCAGCCATCCTCCAGCAGATGCCACAGCAGGCAAGGCAGGAAATTGCAGCGACTTTTTCTTCGGTGAAACAATTTAGAGCATGTATCATGGAATTGCTCTTAAGTGTCAGCTACCAAACTGACAAACTAACTGCTGAGTTAAGTATGGAAATGGTGGGAGCTAAAAATACAGAGTGTGTTTTTATCACTTTGATTTGCCTTTGTCTCAAAAAACCTGGCTACATGGTCACAATTACTTCTATGAGGACAGGGAACAAATGTCATCACAGTCACTGAGCATGGAGCTAACAAACTCCATGCAAACTCCATAGGAAAATGGTCCATTCCTTTTCCAATTTGTTGTATTCCCAGCACCATGGGGATGGGTTGCTTCCTATGGTTCAGGCCAGGATGGTTCCTACCATTATTAACTTCTACAATATGAATATTTTGAAGTTCATGTTTTCCTTCCTTTCTACAAGCTGTCAGTTTAAAAAATGAAAATAGACAAGAAAAAATGTTTCATGTTAACACTCAGTTTTATTATCATAGAATGACGGACTGGTTTGAGTTGGAAGGGACATTAAGGATCACCTAGTTCCAACCCCCTGCCAAGGGCAGGGGCACCTTCCACTAGACCACTTTGTTCAAAATCCCATCCAGCCTGGCCTTGAATACTGCCAGTGATGGGGCAGCCACAGCTTCTCTGGGCACCCTGTGCCAGCACCTCAGCACCCTCACAGTAAAGAATTTTTTCCTAATACCTAATCTAAACCTCCCCCCTGTCCTTTTAAAGCCATTCCTCCTAGTCCTATTACAACATGTCCATTGTATTTGCTGGTGGACCAAACAGCATGATAAGCTACTGGGGAATTAGTCCTTATCTCAGCATCAGGCATGCAGCCATGTTCCACACTTTAAGGAACACTGGCACATGGGAAAAGATCCCACTGTGCTCAGTACACCGCAGGGCTTAGCATGCACACTTATGGCACATGTGTTCTTCGGCATTTTTCACATAATTACAAATAAACAGAGCACCCAGACCTTCAGAACTGGAGGGTTTTGTGACATATTTCATGTCAGCAGGCTGGCTGCCTCAGCTGACTCAGCACCACTGAGCAATGGACAAATTACACTGCATCAATGTCGGAAGGTGGAGGAGCGACTGCTGTGGCTGTGTACTGCATACCTGCATGGAGGGGTCCAAGCACATACTCCTGCCCTCTCTATGCAAGTCTGCTTGGTCCACCTTGAAATAATTCTTCACACAAGCCCATGCTGTGTCAGTGCAGAACACAGGATGAGGAATGGGTATTATTCAGTTATAAGCAAGAGCAATGGTTTGTAAACATGCTGCAGTGTTGAGGTTCAGCAAAAGGGCACACAGGTACTGGGGTTTAGGGCAGTACCCCTAAGTCTGCAAGAATTGAAAAACTGCTTTTCATTCATGGCACATTTTATCTCCCTTTTTAGCATGTGTATGTGGAAAAACAATTGAGTTTAGTGAACTCTGACAACAAAATATTCAGATGTGATTGTCTGAATAAAGAGACTCACAGTGAAATGCAGTAGAACATGCGGGTAAGGAAAAGGTGTCAAGAAGCAGAGTTTCTGGACACAGAACCTACCAGGTTTAAGTGCTTCTCTGCTGTAATTTTGCATTGACATGGTCTAGCCTCTGACCACCCTCAACAATGCCTGTCTGCATATTTCATGGTATTCACTGGGCAGGATACCCAGGAAATCACTGCAGCTGTAGCTCTCAGCTCATCCCAAGCATTTTGCATATTCCTAGCCTCCTGCTTTAAAGATTTCTGTAAGTAATAAGGTAATAGCAAACAATACACTTCCTTTCTGAAAAACAATTCACTCTCATGCAGGTAGAGGCTAGAACATGGCTTTTTGCTGGGGGATCTCCGTAACCTGACCACACTCCATGTTCTGGGTGCAGGTGTCCAGGCAGGACTTGGGGCTGTACCATCACACAGCAATCCAGCCACATCAATGGGTGTGTAGGAGCATTACCATTTTATACACTCAGGTTTAGAATATATTTATTGTCAGTATCTGCCTTTCACATGGCACAAGTATAATAAAAAAACCAATAACAATAAACACCAAGTTCATGACAAGAAACAGTGGCCTGGAACAGTACAAGGCTGGAAGGTGAAGCTACTTTTACATACCCAAAAACGTGAAGTTTCAGAAACCCCAGTCTTGCCTTTGTTATACAGGTACAGCTTCCAAGATGAGAAGAGACCTAAGCATTCCGTTTTAACGGTATATGATTCTACGATATATGAACACACACAGAGCACTGGTGTACGCATGCACATACACATGCACATATGCAGAGGACTGGAAGCTACTGGCAGGGAGATGGCAGTGCTGAACCAGAGCAATTATGAGCAACAGTTTTAAGGCACTCCTAATAATATTTAGATTAAGACTTGCTTTTAGCAGCACCATTGAACAGGATTTCAGTACTGACAATGGATGCTGGCACACAAGAGCTCAGCTGAGAAACCACCATACGTACAAGATAAATAAATTAAAATTCTATGTCAATCTCTGAAGCAATAAACAGATGACTCCAGTTCTCTGGAGGGTGGCTGAATCTTTCCTTACAGATAAAAAAATAGAAGCTATGTCTCCAAGATTATGGTGTATCAGAGAACAGGGACTTAAAACTAGGCCACAGTGTTTGATTTTCAATATCTCATTTAAATCTTGTAATGAAGTTCAATTAATGGTCTTGGAAAGTTTTCTAAAATCTAATGCTCCTTCACTGAAATACTTTTTATGACTTTTTTTGCACTACATTGTCATTCTTCTCCTTGAAATTAGGCAAAATTATGGAAATATTATCTTTGTAAATGCACATAATGTTGATGATATTATTGAATTCAGATAGCCTTCAAGGCTGAGATAAATTTCCACATCAGTCTGAAGGTACAGAACAAAGATTTCCAATGGACTAAATTATTCAGAAAAATCATTCCTAAATAGAGGGGTGAGAAATGTCTCTAGGAAGGATTGGGGTCATGGGACCTCAGGGCTGATGAACCAGAGGAAGAAGAGAGATGCAGAGGAGGTGGTGGGTAGGGGCAGAGGGCCATGGTATTTATTCTGGAGGATGTTTTGGGATGTTTGCAGACCACTGGCTATGAAACCCGATTTTGTTTACCTGTTCCTAAAATATGGTAACCTACATACACAAAAGCCCCAAAGATAACTTGCTTTCTAGCAATCATAGCCATCTCTACATTCAAGAAGTATCCTAGAAACAAGGATTTTGTTCCAAATAAATCTGAATGGCACTCATTAATGTGAGACCTTTAAACTGCAAATCTCAGCTAAGAATGGTTTATGATGAACGTGTATTATTAAGAGAACATTACATCTGCTGCAGGGAAAATACTTAAACATCAATCACGTACATACGTATGTACATGTGGAAAACATTTCAGACCTCTTAAACTGGGGTTATTGCAGCCTTGGCTGGTGTCAGGTTTTATCCCAGACTGGGTAAGGATGCAGCACCTTCCTCATTCCTTTTTCCTCATAGAGAGGGAGATCAGCCTACACCAATGGTCAGTCACCTGCACAGGAGAAGGCTTTTGTCTTACATTTACATGGCATTTCCTGCACTGAAACCAGAAAAATGACAGTGACCTATGTTTGCAATTTGGACTTGAGTTGTATCACATCTCAACGCTTGCCTTTATTTGGGCCCAGGTGCCATGCACTTGCCTGGACAAAGGCTCTTGTACCATTAGGCTATCTCATCATATATAATTTATATGCCTTAGAGTTGACCAAGTCTGCGGCCAGGAACATGCCCAAGAAAGATGGATGCTGATGCATATCCAAACAGTATGACAACAAACACAAATTTAAGGAGTAAGCCTTTTACGTTGATGGAAATTAAAATTTAATTCTTGCTGTGGATATGGGATGTTGAAATTAACTTTGGGAAAAAAGACAGGGTTTTATTTTGGGCTTTAATTTCAGAAATACTCAGTCAATGGCATTTTTATTCCCAGCTCCATTATGTGAAAATCAGGAAAAATGCTCTTCTCTCCAGGACTCTGCATTTCCTCTCCAAATGTTTCAGTAAGAATATGACATGATACCCAATTTTTAGGACCAAAATCAACCTGTGAAAGTGGCTGCAGAGAATCAGCACTGTGGCGGTGGAAGTGAGCCAATAAGTAACTGAAACTTGTTAAAGCTCACTGCTAATTACCTCATTAAATGCTCCTGCAGCTCCAGGGATGCCACCAGCAGCTCTGTGGGGTTTGCTGCCAAGACTGCAATCAGCAGTGCCACAAGCCCTAGGATTCGCCCCCTGGGATGGGCCTGAAATGGTCAGAGATCTTAAATAGGATGCATGTCAGTGGCGCAGGAATGATGCTGCCCTGATAATTAAAAACACCCATTTTGCAGAGTTGGTGTTCTGCAGGCATTCCTAGGGAGACATGTTCTTGTGAAGTTACTACTGAGCCTCACGGAAACATAAACCAGAGAAAGCATTACCAAATTCCAGCACACAGGATTAAAGTTGCAAAATGAATTTGACAGCTGATCTGTCCAATTCATCTGCTCAATGTGAAGGTCCAGACCTTGGAGAGCTTCACTGGATGCTCTCATCACTTTTGCATTTTAAGTTAAGTAGTTACCTGTATTAGCAGAAGCACTTAGGCTAAGTAAGCTTTGCTTTGGTTTTGTTCTATTTCGTTATTCAGTTACTAAGCAAAAGGAAGTCTCATACACTAGGAAAAGCTTTTGCCGTGTTTAAAGCAGGTACAGGGACTCCAAGCTCAAATCGTTCTAGTAATTTATTCTGGTCTTGAAACCCTAGGGTTATTCCACAGAAAATGTATTTTAAGATGTTTGACTGAAAAATGACAAGATAACAGAAAATATATATTCATTTTCCCCCCCAAGATGGTGAAGAGATGCAACAAAACAAAGCAGCAGTCTCAGCAGAACTTCCCTGCCCCAAATGGAGAAAACTTGTGGTTTTATCTCTCTGCTACTACCAGAATTGTGCTGCCATTTATCTTGAGGGCGTATTTATGAAGGGGATTGTTTGCAGCTGGAGCTACAAGGCATGAAACAAACTGATAATGGAACTTTCTTTTGAAGCTTATTCTTTGTCAGTGGCATTTTCCTTTTTTTCTTTTATGATCGCCATGACAGCTTAGGCCGTAATTTCCTTTTTGTTTTTGAGTACAAACCACAGATTAGTGTCACATTGTTTGCAGACAGGTTTTGCTTGCTTCTTCCATGAGTACTTGTTGGCATTTTGCGTATTCCAATTAAATAATATGGTCATTCGTAAAGATAAAAGCCAGAAACATCTTCCCAGCATAAAGAACCTGCTGCACATATCCTGAATATGGGATAAAACCACAGTGGCAGAGGTGAATAATGTCATTTGAAACTTGAATCACAAAACACGCAGGCCAGGACTTTGTCTTCTATGAAAGACATAACAGCCTTTGGCACTGCAAACGTGCTAATCTGCTGCAGTATCTTACTCAAGGAAAATGTAATTTAAATTAACAACATAAATCACAAAAAATAAATTATTTAGCAAATGGAATGCAGAATATAACCTTGTAGAAAATGTCTTTAATTTTTGCCCTTCTTCACACTGCAATTTTTTTCATATTCTTAGTAATATTATCCACTGATGGGAACCACAAGAAAACTCATTGCATGGCCATTCCCTCCCCATTTCTCTTATATATCTCTTCAAGGTAAAGCTTTCCATTCTTCGTCCCCTCCACCATTTAAAAAAATAATAATAAATACCAGCCTTTACAAGGATCTCTTCTATTTCCTCCAATGCCTCCAAAGCAAATGCATCTCACTCAATTTTGGGTTCTGTAGATTGCTCAGCATGCTTTTTCAGGCTCTTATAAAGCATCTTCTTTAATATCTGTTGCAGAGGTTTTCACCACAGCCAATGCCCTAGTGCAGTTCCCAGCTCATCACCAGTGCGGCCGGCACAGCCCCGCCAGTGATGGCACTCTGCAAACACTACGGCGAGTGAGCTCAAATGTAATTAAACTAACTGCAAAATAGAATGAGTTTTGGCTGAAAAACACATTTTAAACAAAATCCTGGAAATACTATATTTTAGCATCAAGTCAGAAGGATGACGCATCAGTTCATAGGGTTTTACGAGGATACTGCCAACATGATAGCTCTGTGAAGGCAAAGAAATAAGACCATAAACATTAGGAGGAGTTAACAGTATTTACTGGTCGATAGAAGACTCTGGCTGTGGCAGTGCAGAAGGCAGTAGCAGAGGGGAAACCCGGGGGTACAAACAGGCAGAATAGAAAGAGATTAACATCAGAGTAGGGGAAATTGCAGGGATCAGCAACACAGGGGTAGAAAAGCCAGGACAGAAAATGGAAAGGACTCCTTTCATCAACTGCAAAAACTAAACTTGCAACTTCCATACTTCGAGCTAAGTAAAAACTGTAACAGAAGGGTGTTAACAGAGAAGCATAGTCAGAGAGGTGACACCATTACGAGTGACTAGGTTTTAGCAAAACACTTCCTGCCAGTCATAAACTTTGTTTTGGCAAGAGCACTCAGATCTTAGAGGCTCAAAGCCTTTCCTTCTGTATGTTAGTGCTCAGTGGTTGTTAGCGCTTGAATGCAATACTTCCAATCCTATATCAAGTCATTCAAGTGACAGGAAATTTGACCACTTAATATGGGAAATGGATATTTCATTAGAGGCACAACTTATGAAAAATGAAAGTTTTCCTGCTGCTGTCACTGGAAATACCAATGAGCTCTAAATCACACTGCTTGAGAAGGGGAGTAAAGCAATGCCCCTGCATGCTGCAGACCATTAACATGGAGAATGCTGGAGGCTGCAGACAGCCCTGCTGTATGCAAATTGTGTCTTGGAGACCTTGCAACTGACTGTGGGGGCCCTCCTGGTCACCACAAGGACAATCTTGAAGTCAAAATCTGCCATAGCACAATGTTATATTTCTCTGGTTAGCAGCTTCCACTGCTGTGAGCAAAGCAGCAAAAGGCACAAGTACAGAGGGAACTGCGAAGCACAACTCAGCTGGGTGGGAGTGGAAAGCTCTTACGAACAGAGCAAAACTAACGAGGCTTTGGAGAAGTTCATGTGTTTGCTGTGGCTGCACAAAAAACTATGCAATGACCGGAGGCCCTTTCCGAAATCCTCCTGATCCTAAAGGACCAACAATGTCGGCTTGCTCTGGGCAGTACAGATTTCTCTTTTACTAGGAGAAATTTCCCATTCTATTTTAATGGCATTATGCAATGCAATGCATGCAGCAGCAGGCCCAGGGGAGCCTTGCAAAGAATGACAATGAACAGGCCCAACACCCCAATCCACAGCACATTCACGCATGCAAAGCTTTGAATATGCAGTACCCTCTGAAAACAATCCTAGAGCAAATGACTGAAGTGCTTTTCTAGATGCTTCATGGTTAGAACAATAATGCCAGTTGTGAATCAAGTTTGTAGCTAATTGGCTAAGGCCTGAGTGAAAATTAAGCTAAAAAAGTTGATAGGCATCAGCACAATTCTTAAACGATCCAGAGCATCTCCAGAGTTAGAGCTGGTTTTGCAAACATCTTCAGAGATATGCCCCTTGCCAAAATGATAGTGACAGATACATCATTGCAGCTCTCAACAAAACTGGGCCCATCAGGAGAATGACCAGGACAGGGTACGCCTCGAGGGGCACATTGATTACCTGGGCTAAGCCTTGCGTATCTCCTGCACCCACTGCAGCACCTGCACAGCTCCGATTTTCAAGCTTTCACACTGAGATTTCAAACCAGCAAAACTGGAAAAACAGTAACTTTTTGGCAAGCACGCCCTCCTGAGCTTCTCTGTCCTACACACCCCACTCTTCAGGACTTCTGCTGGGTATAATCCAGCACTTGCAGTTTGCTCAAAGTGAATCCTGTCGATACACTGCGCAATTAAGATTAAGAAAATTGATTGATATTCAGACTGAACTCTTAATACCTTCTGAGATACGGAATTCTGATAAATAGCCATGATATAACTGAAAATGTGCTTCTACAGTCACACATGTGTCCCTAACACACAAGATACTTCAGTGGGTTCGATTGACATGGAAGTAAAGCAAACCAACCACCATCTATATGTAGTTGTTTGATGTACGTACTTTTGTTAAATTCCAAAACAACTACTCAAAAACAGGGTTCTGGGTTTTCTTTGCATAGCAATTCAAGAAATATCTCTGGTGATTTGAAAAAATAAAGTAAAAAATATTTTCCAAGGCCACCACAAAAGATTATTTACAGATTCCACAAACTTCACATTTCAAAAATGTAGTGCTAAAAAATTACCCTCTGAGTAAATAAAAAGAAATTAAAAACTAAGATTTTTCAATGTTCTCTGTATTAAAATAAATAGGTGAAGCAGACTCTTTTGAAAATTGAAATACAAGTAAAAAGTGAGGGTTGAAAAGCTCCATTCAACACCTTTGAAGCCAAAAGGAACATTTTGGCCATTCCAGTGGGCTGCAGCATACGTAATCCTCACGCTAATATCCGAACAACTGGAGGTTTAGGAATCTGTGGGTTTATTTCTGCAGCTACTAGCAAATGAGATTTGGAAAACTTGGTCATCCATCTCCTGGTGTATCTGCCTATTTTACAGAGGATTCAGTAATCCAGAGACTTACACAGATAGATATCCTGGCATTGGTGTGAGTCCTTTCAGCAGCCCCAGTGCTTCTACAAAGGATGCGACATGTTGGTCACCAGCTCTCCACAGCCATTCCTGCTGGAGTCGGGTGGCTGAGACCAATCCATTTCTCCTCTCAACTCTGACCAGCAAAGAGGAACTCCAGACCTGACAGTCACCTTGTGCACAAGGTAAAGGCCTTTGCTGACTGCTCTGTGCCGGTAGGTACTAGCTGCTGGCATCCTGCCCCTTGCTTCTTTTAGGGGCACCCCTCTAAATGCATCTCAGGATGTCACAGTTTCCAGTCTCATCCTTTGTTTCCATATTACCTTTTGCTCAGGCTCAGGAACATCGCTGCTTGACAGAGAAAAGCAGCTGAGAAGAGGAAGCGCAGCACAAGCATCCGGTTGGTCTCATCTGCTCCTCTATGCAGTACATAAAAAAATCACATAGCATCTTTGTGCCCCCCAATTTAGAGAATCAAAAAAAAATCCTATATAATCCTTTGATTCCCCTCAAATGCCTGTCATTAGGGTTTATAAAACGAATGCTATTTCAGCTCCTACACTGGAAATTTCCTTTAACTGGTCACTACTCTTTTCCCTTTGCCATGCTCAGGGGTACAGAGCAGGCCCAGCTCCCCTCCAGGAGCTGTCCTGCCCTGTACATAAAGAGAGGTCTATACACCACTTGAAGCCACACTGGGCTCAGAGTTAGAGCTATCTTTTCAAATATTAAAGATAAAGAATTTAATAAACCCCAACCTGAGCATGTTTCTGTTTCACAGGGAAGGCAGCTGCCCTGCTAGGGCAGTGGATGCAGCACAGGGGTTGCCATGGCAACCACGCCAGAACCTCTGACAAATGCTCCAGCAAACAGTCACAAATAGCTAAACATATACGAGAGAACTCCCTAAGCATGCCTTAATTAAGTAGCAGCCAAATGAGTTTCTCTTTTCTTCTCTGCTCCATCCTCCTGGGAAATGCTGCTTACCAGCCTTTGCTGCTACTGGTGCTTTTTAATATATCACTGTGCGTTTCTCTTCTCCATCGATTCCTATATGAATATGAAGCAGGAGCTACACCTCTCAGCCCTCCTTACCTCTTCCCACAGACAGGTATAGAGCCATCTGGAAAGATACTTAGACATTCTTTCTTCTTAAGGACTCCTAATTACCTGGAGAGCCAGCATCTTCTTTTCAAGTCCGGCAGACGCTCATGCCTACATATATTTCAGATACTTTGACTGTCTTAATGGGACTCAAAGTAGGAACATTTATTCAAATGCTTCTGCGATGTATGGACGACGTGACTCCTCGGGCTATGGTATTAGATCTCTCTGGCCCTCACAAGAAGCCAAGATTATGTTGAATATTCATCTCGACCAAAATGAAATGCTGAAACATGTAGCACATAAAAAGTTTAAAGACAATGAAAAGTTTACCTTGCATTTGGGATGGTTCATTAGAAGAAAAGGTAGCGTGTGTGGTTATACAGTGATGATATATGGATTTATTTTATTTTTTGGTTATGATTTCCAATGCTATTTCAGTACAGCACAAAGCAGCAGCCCTGAACAACAAATGCAATTTACGAGCTACAAGCCAAATGTCCTAATAACTGTAAAAGAAGTCCCTTATCCCCATGTTCAGAGCAGGAAAAACGAATGAAATATTTGGTTTATGGTAAGAAATATAGAGGATCACAGTTTAGTTACTGTATCCACATTGAGCACCACGATCTTCTGCTAAGCACCCTTACCTTGCTTCTGAACACGTTTTAAACTCATCTTGCACCCAAAATGGTGTAGCTGCAACACTTCTCTGACAGCACTTCACTTCTGCTGCTCTTCAGCCCAAAGAACCTGGTGCCTTCCGAAAGCAGGACTTTCCTGTGAAAAACAGATAGGCATCATTGTGTGACAACGGTATTTTTCATACAAGAGCGACCCTGGGCTGTACTCTCTAACATGATTGATTAGTCTGTCTCTGATCAAAACAGATCCTCCACACAGCACTGCCTTTTTGATAGAAAATAATAGAATCATATAATAGTTTGGGATGGAAGGAGCCTCAAAGATCACCTAGGTCCAAGCCCCAGCCACAGGGAGCACAAAATCAAGTATTTATATCTATAAATTTTGGACAAAAAAGAAATGTACACAAAGGGAAAAATTATTATTAGGGAATAAAAAAGATAATCTGAGCAATTGCTTTCTAATTGCTGTATACAAAGATAATATGTATAAAGAGCTATGAGAATTACATTTTATTGAACTTATTCCTTCTACATTCTCAAATAAAAGTTAGGTTTATCTTTTAAGAGATCTACAATGCATTTACATATAAATCTAGACCTCTGAGTTTGGGAAGATCACTTTAAATGAGTAACAGAGGAGATTCCCTTTCCCTAACTTGCTGCCAAGTGTAGGTCTTAAAATGAATATAAAGGTACACTTAAAGAAAAAGGAATAGGCTAGAGTGCCTAGATTGACCAAACTGTCCTGCTCCATGCAAGATGCCAACAGCCCTTTCCTCCTCCCTGTGGCAGCCTGAGGCAGAGGTGCTGCTGGACTATTACTACAGCTCCAGCACTGGGGCATGCTGCCATTTATCCTTTAATTTATTAGGCTTTTGTTTTAATTTATCTTATTGCTTTACAAGTTTAGGAGGAATCAAATAACTAGTTAAGAAATATTTACCAGTGAAGGATGATAAATCTTTGTGCTTCCTCCTCAGCGTGCCTGTTCTGTACAGGTTGCTGCTAAAATGAAATAAAAAAAGGATATGAAACAGCTGCTGAGGCTTACAAAGATACTCCATGGCAACATAGAGTACACTTTTATGGCCCAAAGTATAATAAAATTATGATTCATTACTGTTTACTTAAGTCTGTGTAAGACAGAGAGGCAATTTAAAAATAGTACAAGTTACACGGTGAATGTAATTGGGTTAAGGGAAGACAGCTGAGGTGAAGCAAGCTTGAATTGATACCAACTCCACAATCAGAGGCAAAACCACCCGTGACAGCACAAACAAGGCCATTAAAGTAGCTCCTTATTTGTCACTGCCCTTGGTCAAGGTGGCTGACAGAGGGGTCCCTCTCTCCAAACCTCTCTTGCTGGGCACCAGGCACTCAGAGCACCCTTGGAGTCATCCCCTGGGATGCAGCAGAGTTGCTGGGGGCAGCAGCTCTGGCAACAAGCCTGAAAATTCATTTAAAGAAAGGAGAGGGGTTGGAGGAGGGCTCTGCTTGTATTTCAGATGCGGCCTCTGAACCAATCAAATACCAAGGGTTCTGTGTTCCCAAGGATTAGCCCTGACCCTGGCGCTTGCTCATTCAGTTAGCATTATCCATCAAAAGGCTCCTCATCTCAACAGTGGGTTGCAAAGCTTTTGGGCCTTCTATTTTATTTAGCAAAGATAATTTGTTCCATTATTTTCACTTCAATGATGCTCAATGAACCAACACCCCCCTATGCTTTCATATAACACATCTGAATATTTATAATATCAAAGCAATTGAACCACTTTGCAAAAGCTTGTTTGAAAACTATGGCCTTCAGCTGCAATTCCCCCCAGGATCTTCCTGCCCTGCATCACTTCCTCCACTCCTGGGCTGGTAGCCATTCCACAGGTACCTGTTGCCATGCTACATGGACAGACAGACATCTATGGGTTTGGCTATGGAATCTCAAGGAGCATTTTGGTGTCAGAAGCAGGAGGCTCCCCAGGGATAGGTAACCTTACCCGTCTCCTGCTTTGGACACCATGGCCACATCAGTGCAAGTGCTCTCCTAAGGAAGGCCAAAGGCTCCATTAGCAACATCCCAGTGCCCCAGGGACAGGGAACAGATGCCCCAACCAGCTCAGAATCACCCAGCCTTTTGGGAATGACATTAGTGGCTTATTCAGTCAAAACCACTTCCCACCTATACACTGAGAGAAGTTCTTTAAATTACTGGGTAATGTCACAAAAATATTTTATTCATAACTCATTTAATGCCTGGCACTTGCTTTTCTTTTTGTGCTTAATACACATTTAATTTAACCTATTTGAAAGCACTAACGTATTTTCTAATTACCTGAAGTATTTAAGTGGCTTCTGCACTGTTAATTTCTTTTTTCAGCTACTGAAGGCTGAGATGCTGTTTAGAGGGCCGGGGCATCCCTCCACCTCCATGGTGAGAACCACTTCTGTCACCAGACACCCCAGGGGTGCAAAGCTGCAGGTGTCAGGGTGCCTGGGGAGCCTCATGTCTCTGCAGAAAGGGAAGTGAGAGCAAATCTATCCCCTTAAGAGCTGACACAAGATGCCAGTGCCACCAGTCACTGGACAGGCAGGAAGGGGCAGGACTATAGCTCTTGTACTGGCATCATTAATAAATCCTGAATTTATTATTCATTACTTTGCATTTTATGGAAGGACAGCTACATTTATTCACTAATGTTGCTTTTTTTAATAACTCCAAAATTCCTGTGGCAGTTTCATTACTTTCAGACATTAGCCAGAAAGCACTATTTTTGCTGGGTCTTATGAATTTAGTATGGTATTAAAATGCTAAAGGCTTTTCTCAGAGCTGATGACAGAAAAGCAGGATATGGCATCAATCAGTTCATTGCGCTTTATGAACCCAACACACTGTATCAACTGCTGACATGAGAGTGGCTGATCCCAGGAAAAAGTCATACACAAAACACTGGTAACCTATGCCATTACCACGGAGAGGCAGAGGCACAAAATGGGATGCAGAACTGAAATTGCAGCAGGGAAAGCACTTGCCCCTAGGGGATCTTACACAAGGATTCAGGCTGCTGCATTTCCCTCATCCAATCCTGCTCCAGATGCAGGGTATATGGTGGTGCAAGGCAGTCCAGTGACACACATAACTGACTAAAGAGCTAAGACAAGGAAGCCCTAATATAAGCTGCAAGAGTTTGCTCTGCTTGGTTGGTTCTTAACTGGAGAGCTCAGAGAAAGCAAGGACTGCCCTGGCATCTCACAGGGAGCTGAAATTTTCACCTGCTTATCAAACTTTGCTCCCTGTTCTGATTCTTTGCACATCCAAGCACTGTTACACAGTGGGTAGATGCTCTTCCTATTAGCTGCCGCAATGCACTGCTGACCCTGTACACTCCAATTTTATTTTGGTGTAACTTTATTAAGGGTAATTACATGAGATAAAATTGGAATCAAATCAGTAATAAATCCAGGCTGCCTCTTCTTTGCCTCATACATCTCAAGTGTTTGTCCAGATGTGCTCATGCATTTATATTCTGTCCTTGCTCCAATGTACTCTTACTGCTGTACTGCAGGGAAGAGATATTTTCAGTAGATATATTTTACAAAAAAAACCCAAACAAAATTAATTTATTCCTGGAGCAAAGATACTTGGTGTGAAAATAATCAGCTATTTTCAAGCTAGATAGAGTTTTGTGTTGGGAAGTCTGACTCATTCTCAAATACCATCCTTTCCCTGCAAATAACTGTCAAAATAGTTGTAACACTATTGTTATGGCAATCTTCACCAATTATAGAGGTTTTCAGTTTTCTCCCTCAGTGAGTGAGTAAATGTTCAGCCTCTCAGAAAAAAGCTCTGTACTCAGGGTGAGGATGCGGGAAGGAGATTTTTCCAACCTAGTTGATTCTACGATGCTGCAGCTTCAGTCCACCACAGAAGCAGAGCCATGCCCTAGGAACCCAGCCTGAATAGAGCTTCCACCCATCACTGCAAGGACAAAACTCATTTCAGGGAATGATGAGTCAATATAAAACCTGGGCAAGGAAGTCAAAGCAGCTTTGAGTCTTGGTAAGAAGAGAGACATGTTTGTGTAGAATTGCTAGTTCTTGAAACAAAAATAAGTACATCAGGGTGTTAATAAATTTGTGTAAACAAAAAATAATGAACTCATCTCCCCTGCTTTTTCTTCACCATCATCCCCCAGCCAGGTATACAAAGCCTGGCAGCTTTTTTGTTGACCACCCAAGAGACTCTTTAACATTACATGAATTTGAAACAATGCAAAGCAATGACTGTATTACACAAGCCAGCCTAAACCAGCAATTCTTTCCATTCAGTCTGGAACCAAAGCATGGAGACAGATCAATGTATTCACCCTAAAAAAATGATACATGAAATATTTTCCAGGACAGATAATCTATTTTTCTAATTAATCCACTTGCTGGCCATTTGTTTAATATGAGCTACAGGATTTGACCCCATTATTTCTGTTTAACCCACTAACTCGAAGGTCAGCAAAACAGGTGTTACAGCCTTGATTAGAAAACACAGAACTTCACACTTTTTGTTCGGTATTTCATTCTGATAATTGCTGTTCTGTCTTGTTAAACCTGCACACTCCCCTTTGCTCTGCCTCCTTCTTCTGGCACTTGCAGTGCCTGCACATTTTACATGCTCTTACCGCAACATCTACTCTTCCCATGAAACACCTTCCAAAAGCAGAAGCATGGTTCCATTGCTCCTGCCTTGACAGTCCTGTAATTAAACTGAGGATGGATCTTCATTGCTTTTGGATAATGTCATCTAACACTTTTGGTGCATGCTCAGCCTCAGGCTTCTCAGGTTTGCCTGGGCAGGCTCTGCACTCTTGTCTCAGACAAATTCTGCCAATGCTGTCTGTAAGGTTCTGCAGAGAGCAGAAGTCCCTCTTCCCTCCCCACCACAGGCTGAGGAGAGCTGAAGACACATAAGCCCTCCCAGGAGAGTGTTTGTGCTTTGCACAGGGAAAGTCTTTAATGTAAACGCTGCTGGAAGGCAAGACTGAGACATGAGGCACTCATAAGCCTTCCTCAGAACAGTTCACAACCGACTGTCCTAGCATGAAATTAGATGGGAATGCTGATTATAGACAACAAGATATTGCTTATTTAGAAGCCAAACACCAAATCTGTTTGGCTCTACAAGAGACACTCCTCACTTTTTCTGCTATCGTGAACTTCTTTGACATTTTTTACTGGTTTGAAATACTGAGATTTCACCTGCATGTACAGATCTTCAAAGAAATAACTTCCCTTGCTGTTCTGTTTGAATACAATTGACTCAACTGTAGCCATCCTGATGAATCCTACCAATACCCGTGATGGTTTTGATTAGGCAAGTGAATTCTACATCTTCTCGCAAAGGTTAAAATGAGAGTAAGTTAGGCTGGTAACCGCTTAGCTGGAACATATGTCTGCACACAGCCTGCTTCACATTCTGCTTCCCAGATAAGGGCATTGCCTTACTCCCATTTTAGCATGCTGCTGTGTTTCTGTTTGTTTTCCAATAAAAGTTACTGCCTGTAAGAATGAAGATGACAATATGGAAATAAAAACAAAAGTCTCACAGGGGAAAGTGGCAGGTTTCATCACTGCCACAGAGATCCAGCTGCGTTAGTTGCTCAGATTGTTTATATAATAATGAAAGGGGGACACTGTTATTTTCCAATAAAATCTGGAAAGTGTTTCCCAGGAAATGAAATAAAAATTGAGGCTACTGACAATCAGATGTATATGGCAAGGGAGGAAATGAGGGGAAAGCACAGATGAGAGTCACCATGTCCTCAGGTACCCTAGAATGTGCCTTACCATCTGCTTGTCCTTACACTGGTGACCTGTTGACACAGCCATTTCAGTCAAAATGACTTTAGTTGCTCTTCTGCTTCTAATCACAACTTCACATCCCCAACTATATTTCAGATGCAAATCTTTGTCCTTCTTACTAACATATATATTACAGTACAGCTCAGCATAATTCCAGGTTATGTGGAAACACTGTACTGAGTTATTTACCTGCTTAAATTGTCTATTCTTATTCTTTCTGTTTCACAAATCACAATAGATTCATTATTTTAATGATGATTATTTTTGAGGCTCTTTATATGTTCATTTGCAGCTTGGATTTTTGTGGCATACTTGAATAGCACCCGTAGTTGTCATAGATCTATTGGATCAAGCACATTCTGTTGTGCGCCTTGTACTGACACTGTAATGTTACTGCATGAGCTCAAAAGTAAAAACTAAAGTGAACACTCTTATGTGCTTTCTTCACATTTCATTTCCAATTAAGTATGAGGAAACCCAGAGAATAAATCTCTTTCCACCAGAAGGGAGAAAAAAAAAAGGGATGTTAATATGATCTAAACATTTAAGTCTTTGCTTTAGGATGCCTTGCTTATCATTTTGATTAAACATGGGAATGTGCACATTGTGGAACGTGCAAACATGTCAGAGAGCACTGAGAGAAAAGTTGTCTCGGTTTTGTGGGTTCATGCCTCAGCACTCAGTTGAAAGATCTTACACTGACAAATTAATTCTGTTATTAAAACAGGCAGGTACAGGCACAATCACAGCCTATCAAAGCCATTGAGCATCCCTAGGAACAAGTGAGATGTAAATGCCACGGTTCACACAACTGCTGTACACCACAAAATTACCCAATAATGGATCACCAATCAACGGGTCAAGCCTGACCTAATAATTTGGTCTTTTGCCTGAATCACCAAGGTATCTTAAAATAATGATGAACTTTACTTATGAACTGACAAGGAGTGGAATTAAAAAAAAGGCAGTTCAGACACACATTCACTGCAGAAGGGGATTCATAAATGCAGTCCAGTTACATACAACCAATTCTAAAACCCTAAGAAATTCCTCACACATAACCGCGGGCTAGCAATCAATACTGCAACACTGGACAAATAGCACACTTTAAAATGAAATCCTCCTTGATGTGGCGAGTTTGATTGAAAGCCAAATGGACTGAGTACTGTAAAGGTGCTGTGTTAGTATGTGCTTTCCTAAAATGAAGGAAAAGTTGTTTCAGCGCTTTTTCCCTTGTTCAGAGCTGGTCTAGGTCATGATGGCAACTCACAAACAGGCTAGCTCTGGGACAGCAGATAAGGTGCCTGATGACCTTTAATGCCTCTTTGTTTGTAGACCTTCCAGGAGGAATCAAGGTGATACCACCCATGGGTGATAGAAGCAGAGAGAGGAAATGAGTGCAAAGGTCCCTGTGATCCTGAGAGACAGGGAAGCATGTAAATTATCCTCTCCAAGGAAAAGGGAGGTAAAGGCTACATACTTCCTTATCTATGCAATCTGTTTTTATGATTTTTCTACAAGGAATGTTCATTAGACTCTGTAATTAATTACTCCATGCCACAAGGTCTGTGCTGTTTCGCACCCCTTCTTCCAGAAATCAGAGCAGAAGCTCATGCAGCCACCCATTTACCAGGAAAATGCCATGGGCTGCAGGGTGGGAAGGCAGTCAGTGTAGCTATGGGAATGGGTCTTGTCTTCTGTCTGGCATCAGCACCAGCAGGATCAGCTCTGTCAAAGCAGTTAGATTCTCTAATGGCGTGAAATCAGGGCTGTAAAACTAGTAAGGATAGGCACATTTTTCAGCTTTAAATTGGAAGAAAATGTTCTCAAATATACCAGAAAAACTGGCTTATGTTCAACATCTCCTGCCTGGAATCTGAACATACACCTCCTGCCTCTGTGCTGTTTTAAGGAACTCACAGTCTCAACTAACAACTAAACAAAGAAACACTAAACAAAGAAGTGGGTGTGATGGTGTCGCTGACCCCTGCCATAGACCACCTCTTCTCCAGGCCCTCATGGCAGCTTTCCCTGCTGGCTAGAAAATGGATCCCAGCTCATCCCCAAAACAGTGAGTGTGCAAAAAGTTTGGTTTGCTTGCATGTTTTTTTCATACCAAAGTATTACCAGCATGAAACCAAGGAAAACCTGACATTTCTTTCTCAGCATAGCAAGATCTTTTAGCTAACACGATACACCCTTTGGTTACTACACACTCTGCATTATTAGCACCTCATTTTAGAATGCATTAATTATAGAAAGATTAGCTCCTGAGGATATACTAAAAGAGAAGGTAGAGTTAATTAAAATTTATTAAAACAATACTGGCTAGAAGAGCTTCAAAGCAATGCAATGTCTGGAAATAGTAGAAAAATAGAATAGCTTTGGGGATAAAACCTAAATGAAAAATACAGACCGTATGCTAAGTATTAACTTTTCCTACATTTGCAGGTGTTATGTGTAAAGGGGAGTAAGGAGACACACCAGGTCCGGCCCTGTATTTGGCAGTCATTTTATAACTGCACATACATTGGGCAGAAAAGGAAGAGGCATTCACATGGGTGGAAACACTACAGTAACAAAATATGTTTAAACATATAATAATCATCCCTAACAAAGTCATAAAGCTTGTACTTTTTCATTATCTAGAAGCTAGAGGTAATTAACCTGCAAATGAACATACAAAAAGCAAGTATAAGGTGATATGTACAGCAAAATAGCATTTAAAAACTAAACAAACCAAAAACAATAAACCAACTTTGCAATTATATTGCACTTTCCACCCAACAGCTTTTGGGTTTCCATGGAGCCAGATTAGAAAGCGAATAAAATTTAATTCAACTTTCATTTAGGCCTTTCATTAAATATTTGACAGACATTTGAAGCATATACCCACAAAACAGAAATAAGGTGTTGAAACAGGAGTGGAAGAATAAAATAAACCCACAGCGTGTAACCTGCTGCAAATCATATCTCTGCAATGAAATGCAACACTAGTTAATATGCAAGTGGCCAAAATTAGCATTAAAGGATTTCTTCTGACCATCTAATATGTATGCATCTGTGAAGAGCACAGTGTCAGAGCACAGATCAGGTCCCTGCTGAGATGCAAACTGCGCTCTCTGCCATCGATCCATTGCTGCCCTGTAAAATTAAAGGGAGGCTTCCAGAGGGGAAGACTCTCCACAAAGAGAAACTCCAGAGCTCTTTTGAGCATATAATGGGGGCTATGATTGGGTACAAGGGTCTCACAGCACTGGGTAAAAGCTTTATAAAGTGAAAAGTGTGTTATAGCAGTTATAGTTGGCTTTGGACAAACACAAATGAGACAGCAAAGCCATTCAGGCTGCCTTAGTGCTAGAGCACAGGAAAAGCAATGCTTTGGAAAACGGACAGATTTACATGAAAGCAAAGATGCAACAAAGACCAACATCAGGAAAAGAAATAAGACAATTATGACCTAAATATATTGAATATTATTGTAACGCTCGAAGCCAATTCTAGACTTCAGTGAAGGCCACCACATCAGCTGTGTCTCTCTAACTCCTGAAGAGACGCTGACCTAAATATCTTTTTACTGAATCTGCATCATTGCTGCATTACTTATGTCTTCTTCTGATTTTTGCCCATCAATTTAATTTCATTGCATTATAAATGAATTACAGCTGCCATAATGAAGCTATACTAAATGCAGGCCAATTTGCCCACCGGATCCCAAGGATCCCGACCACTTTTTTTATGTATTTAGGGTTGCTCTTGGAACAAGCGGCTGCGCAAATTACTCACCAAGGGAAGAGTTGTAGCACTGGATACTCGCCAAGGAAAGGAGGGCAGCAGTAATGCAAAAACAGAGATACCAGGGGTCTCAATTAATCTACACCTTGTGGCATGTGTGGGGCTTATTTAATATCATCAACTTTGTTGATGCAATGTTTCTATTCCTCCTGGTTTAAGAGAAAAGCTCCAGAAGCTCACCTGAGTGCAGTCTAAAGGTTCAGAAAGTGAAAATGGTGACTGAAAAGTCTTCCCAAAGCTCTCAATAGAGCAAGGGGAAGAAGAGCGTCCATCACTGATTTTATGGTGCAGATCTACAAGGGTATCTGGTGTGCAGCCCTGGGTTCATCACTGCCTCCTCAGACAAAACACCGTGAGAATGATGCTTTGCAGTGTCACCCATTCGTTCTACCTCAGGATCTTGTGCAGCTAATATTAGCTAAGCTTTGTAACACCAGACCAAGAGGGAAAAATAACTATGTGACCTCCTTTGAACTTGAGTAAGAAGGAGGCAGAGCATCACTTCCCAGGAAACACTGACAGATACAGAATCCACCAGCCAGATGCGCTTTGGCCAAAGCACCCCAATTAACACCTGGAACGTGGTGTGAAAACTGCTGTGTGGTTTTTAATTATAAGACACAGGCAAGACCTTGTTTTCACACTGCCATGCCAAGGAGGACATCTCCAGCAGCGATGAAGAGTACCACTTTGTGTTAGGTAAGAGGGAACATGAGGAATATCAATGAATTAGAGTATTATCAATTATTCAGTGCTATCTCCAGCAGTCTGACTGTGGCTCTTCCTCTAATATTAAGTGATGTGGTAGTCAGTCTGTAGCATGCTAATTAAAATTAACAAAAAGGATACTCTCTTATTCATAGCGCAAAGAAAAGACTTATCTTGACCAACCCAGTGCTATGTGGCTGTCCACATCTCTGAGCCTCAAGGATCATCCTCTTGTAATTATGGGAGGGTAGCATAAACAAGCACCTCAAGAAATAATACTGCAGAGATGCTGATGCTTTCCTGACATTACCACTGTGATACACAGCCAGCTTCCTCTCCCACTGTCCTTCCTATATGTATTTTTTTAACCATCAATATTTACAAAGTCAGGAAATGATAGAGAAGGTTTTATTGCAAACTCTCAACTCAGCAGCCCTGTGCATCAACCTGTCTGAGAGTGCCTTTGCTCACCTGGAGCTGTGTGAGCAGTGATACATCCGCTGTCGACAGATGCCTGCCTTGGGTCTACTGCTTCTACAAGAAATGGTTTTGAGGATTATTAAGAATAGACCACCAAGCAGACAGACCCAGCATCTCCAAGCTGGGGCAAGCATTGCTGTAATATTTTGCTGTGGCTTCAGCATGAAGTGCTGCAGGATGATTACCCCGGAGCAGAATAATAGGGAGCAATCTCACCAGCAACATTAACCCTAGGGACAGCCCAACTGATTACAAACACAAGCATTTACTGCCACGGCATGTCATAAACCCTGAGCGCCAATGATAGAAAAACTGTTTACACTCCACAAAGAGAGTTTGACTCCCTCATAAAAAGGCAATAACAGTTTCTTTTCTTCGTACTGCACCAAGGGGAGAGAAGGAGAGAGAAAGAGAGGAACTACAGAGGGGCTGGGACTTATAACACAGAAACAGCTGCTGAAGCACAGCAAAATTTGGATATTTATTGTGCCTCCATCTCTCCCACTCATGATGTTTTCCTGCCCATTATTTTGCTTTGCTAGGCTTCTTATGAGGTTACAAATAATACTGTCATATTTTTCTGTTCTACTCTATATCCTGGTTTGAGAATTTCTTGTAGAAACATGTGAGGAAAAGAAATAAGTTTATTTTCTAGGAACTTTGTAGAAGCGCAAGGAAGAAATCTGTGGTACACAGAAAGGCAATTATCTTTCTCCATCTGTGAGTACTGATTCAGAGCCATTTCCATAAAGTAGTGTTCACTCATTCGTATTTACCTACATAACCAGTCCTGCCCGACCAGACACATGCACAAGAAGCCCAGATGTTAGCAGTATCTCTAGTTCCTGTCTGGTGCTACCATCTGCTGCAGCAGGCACAGCATATCACGGCCAGTGTCCTGTTATCAAGAACTTACAGCCATAGCGCAGCCAGCAAGGAAAAAACCTGTTTTATCCAAGAGAGAAACACAACCATTCCCAGATACTTTTTTCCATATTCAATTGTAGGAAAATAACCAAGATTGGGGAAAATGAGGATATATGGCTTTACAAAGTTCAGCTCAAAGGCTGCAATATTAGAGCAGCTTTGACAATTGCTGCTCTCGAGGTGAGACACAGTTGCTGCTCCCAAGGAAACAGACAAGGTCTGTAAGAATGCAATATCCCTGAAATGGGGAATAGAGTGGTATGGAGGTACCACGGCTCATCCCTGTTATCAGGAGTAAAGTACAGACATATCAGTGAACACAGAAGTGCATTTCCCTCTCATTAGTGTGAAGGTTAACATTGTGAATCAGCCAACAGCACCTGCTGCAGCTGCTAAATTCCATTTTCCCCATACAGAAAAGGACTGTACCTACCCACCTCTGCTACCCAACATATTTGATCACTTAATCAGATATCAAGATTAAGTAAAAGGTTACTCACTTCACTCTTTCCTTCCTTTTGTTTTCTGCACCACTCAAATATTCTTACAGTATTGCTGTCAAAGCACAACATGCTTTTTCAAAATTCAAATAAATGGCAGACTGTGGTATGGAGGAAATAAAAAGAGAGGGAAAAGGACTGACAATTTCTGCATCAATCTGGACCCATCAGGGGATATTCTGTGTTTGCTGGACTTGGACTATATTAACTCTTGGAGAGACAGAGGTTCCTAAATACTTTCAAGAGCTTGTTGCAAGTTTTGGTTATGTCAGGAGGAGGTGAGTGGGCAGGAAGAGGGTAAAGCTCCATATCTGCCATGCTACAGATGGGGCGCTGGAACAGGAGGATGCTGCTGGGTGCCAGCTGTTTGCCGCCAGTTGCTGACTAGCACCTCTAAAGTCCTCCTTTGGCTTCAGCAGCACACAGGCAGAATTCCTACCTGCCAGTTCTTGAGCTCAGCATGGCTAAGGCACAGGAGCTTTGTCGCTGGCCATCTCCTGCAATATTTATTCTCACTTAAGCTTGACAAGCATTGTGCTTGGGCAGAAATTATTAGGTAATAGGGTATATAAAAGGAAGGGACTAAATGCACTCTTATTCTTAACTCTCTTAGCTACTTAATAACTGGAGATGACTGATTAACAGATCCCTCTAGAGACTCCAAGTGTAGTTTTTGTAATTATATTCAGCTCAGATCATTATTTAATAACAGCCTCTTTTCTCCACTGCACTTCAGACAGGCTCCACAGAGAGAAGGTCTGCTCATTGACAGTCCCTGAAGTTAATGGCACATCATCCCCCCCTGAATCCCCACGCTGGATCTAGCAGCCTGAAACAACACAGACTTCCAGAACCAGGGAGCTCAGCACTAAACAGAGTGCCTCTCCCCTTTGGGAAGAGTTATTTAACATACTTAAACATAACAGACGCAGGGGAATGGAAGAGGGAGGCATCAACACACCCATCACAGGGGTTATACAGCTTGTAATTATACAAGTAGTAGTGCCCAGGGCATTGTGCACCAAGCTAAGCTTTTGCCCTTTTTTTGTGCAACATGAAACGCACAGTGAAGAAGGACAGTCTCCTATTTATTTCAGTGGGAGCAGGGATTCAGGAGGAGCTACTTCAAAATCGGCTCTTGCTTTCTTTTAACCTTTTAACATTTAATGAAGGCTGGGACTCTGACGGTCATTCAAAATCTTCAGCAATGTATAACTGTAATGCCCAAAGACAGCTTCAAAGTGTTTGGAGCTCTCCTCCCTGAAATGTATCAATATTCCTGAGATTACAATGATATTTCACCTCAGGAATTCCCTTCTCAGAGTAACGTTGAGGCTGCATCTGAAAATTAACCACACGCATGCACTCTGCTTGGTAGCTGTGCCCATGAATCTGGGTGGAGTGCAGAACCAGGAAAGCGGAGGACCCCTGAGTTGAACACCAGTGTAAATTCTGTTAGTCACAGACCCTTCTGTCATGTTTCTACTTTGTTCATGCCCAGCATAAGAAGGCTGTGTGAAGCTTTCCAGTCACCAGTCATATCTCTTTAATAGAAAGCAGACGTAAGTTCTAAGAAAATACTCTATTTTAAGAGGTGCTAGGTGGTTATAAAGAAAAATTGGAGTTAGTGGCAGTACTGCTCCACAATGGACTGTACACACTTTTATGTTTCAGTGTGCACTATACAAATAGTACAAGAGTGAAAAAGCTCACGTGCTAAGAAAATGCAGCTCAAAAAACTGTAAAGCATTGCTGTGATGAAACAGTGTTGGTAGGGTACTCACAGGGGAAAATAAAAGAGGTTTAGACCTCAAGGCAGTCTGATTGATGCTCAAGTCTTCGGTAGTAAGGGGTTAAAGTAAATCCCGGAATATTCTTTAAATATTACTGGAAATAGAAAAGCAATTTTCATAACGAAGAGAAGATATCATGTAAGGCTATAAATACTAGGGCTCATCCTTTTCTATTTTTATCTGATTTTACATTTATTGTATCTTAAATAAGATATACCAGAGAACCTGACAGTAATTGTGACTACTGCATTTTCAAAACAATGCTTTAATGTACTATTAAAGAAAAGTAGATGTTGTTATAAATGGAAAGCTAAATGAAATGAAGAACGCTTGAGATTTATCACTTCCTGAAAGTCAGAATGCTCTTAATACTCATTTTGAAATCATGCCTCTGCCTTTACTAACTCCTGATTTACCAAAATTGAAGATGATCAGGGACTGTTATGCTAATGCTTTCAAGCCAGATTCCCACGGTTGGCTCAGTTTTGCTTAATGCAGATCCACAAATAAAACTGCAAAGCCAAAAGCCATCTGTATCTTTCTGATTTTGTCATGAGCAGCAGCTCAAACCTGCCCTGTGCCCATGGCGGGAGCAGGGCTGCTCAGATGGTACCGGCTGCATCACGCCAAGGCCACTGCCACTCCACGTGGACTGACCATGAAACTAACCTAGAGCAGATATCCATGCATCACCCATGGGTCAGCTCTGCTTATGTTCTCCCCACGTCTATTCAGGCAACCTTTATCAGGGTGAAAGCTTCCTAGTCCCTCTGAGAGCCCTATTAGGTGCATTCATGCTCTATCTTTAAGCGTGTCATTAATGCCTCTGCATAAATCTTAATACTTTGGCAAGAGTTTTGAAAGTTTCTTGCTTCGGTATTGATCTTCTCCTAGTGCTATTTTTCTGCTTATTTCCAGACAGATTTTTATCTCTGCCAGATAGCTGTTCCTCTGCCAGGGGGCCTCTCAAAGCCATCAGGAAGCTGTATTCTCCCATTAACTGATTAGCAACAGCTCAAGACAGACTTCCACCACAAGCATCCTGGGCTTCTACCTCTGTTTATAACCCTCAGTGTTTGTTAGCAAGTTTGGAAATATTACAGATTTATATTGCTTGTAAAAAACTTCATTTTACTAACTACCATCAACACAAGACCAGATCAGCCACAGCTTTTGTACCTGGTCCATCAGGAAGCAAGTCACAACTTGGAGTAAAGCACTGGCTTTAGGAAGGCTTTTGACACTCTCATGACACCCTCCCAAGCTAACTGTCATCATGCAAAATAACCAAACTGATGTAAAAACAAAGCTGAAATACAGGCTGTGAAACACCTAAGCATGCCTTATTACTCAGTAACTTATGTCCTTAAACCTATTTTTGCAATTATAATTTCATTTGCATGTAAGGTGTGTTTCTATAGCAATTCAAGGGAAATTTCTTGATGCCCCATAGACTCCAACGAACCCCATAGACCCCAGTGAAACCCATTAGACCCCACTGAACCCCATAGACCACAATGAAGCTCAAAGAAC